>OMNN01103057.1:0-12994 GCA_900302755.1 Chromis chromis
CTATGTTATTTCATGTATGTCTGACTGTTTCTATGCTATATCTTTGAAATAAATGTATTTTATCATTTACTATTTCAAGTATTCAGTAAATATTGTTTTTTTGTTTGGCACAGATCATCATATTTATTTTTCCTTTCTTACTTTATGAACTAGCAATGACCCACATGAATTTACTATGGTATTTGGTGAGAACCTTTGAAATTTGTATGTTTGCAAATAGGAACATGTTTACTGCGCACCACTATTCACCTGCCACACACTTCACAGCTCAGCACAGCTCCGTTTGCACATCTGATACATGTATGTCTTGTTTTACAGTTCTAATCTTACCTAAGAAGACATTTGATGACTTGTGAGAGATAATTGTGTATAATAATTGATTAGGTTTAAGTTACCTTGAAAATAAGTACATTGCTTGTCAGAAAGGGAAATACCTTCAATAATATTAGCTAGCTAGCTGTTGACATATTATATTTAGTTAGCTAAGCTACGTACACGTGTATGTGTGACAAAATGACAAATAAACATGTTTCAGATATTAAATATATGATTGTTTGGCCCAAACCACTGCTAAAGTGATTATTTGAAGCAAATTGACCCATGTTGTGCATTAGAAGGGGTCTGTATTTGTTGTGCATCAAAGGGTTAACAGTATTTTAGACATTGTTCTTATAAGTTGCTATGCTCTTTTTTGTGTTTTATTATTATATACTATTTTATTTTGTTTTACTAAATTGATTTTACAAGTTTTTTATTGTCTTGATGTTTGCTGCTAACATGTACAGCACCTTGGTCAACTTGATTGGTTTTAAACATGCTACATAAATAAATATGATTTGATTTGGACTTACATTGGACTTACATAGGTAGAAAATCACCACGAAAAGAATCCTGAATGGAAATCTGTTCTATAATGCTGAAGGTTACATTCAAAGCCAACCTTCAGAGTGCCCCTATTGGATGAGCAGCCGTGTCATGTTTATAAGGCCTATAGTCCCTGGTGCAGTATCTTGGGTTTGACTTCAGCTCATGGTTATTTGCTGCATGTCGCGCCTCATTTCTGACCCAGTTTCTAGTTTCTCTTTGGCTGTCGCTATCAATAAAGGCAGAACATGCCCCCCCAAAAATAATAAAAACAGCTTTAAAACAGCTGAACCTGGAAACATCCAACACAAGTGCAGTGTTGTGAAATTATATTCATGCCTAATACTAGTAATAGTAGTATTAGTAGAAGTAGGGAGAGGCTTTATTGACCCTTATTTTTGGTAAAAGTCACCACATTTATTAAGTGTATTGTATCTGATTTGACTGGTGATTCCATAAATGCAAGTTTCTCTGTCCCAATGAACACTAAAGTTGCAATTGTGGCTCTTTAATTTACTAATTTCTATAGGATTCTGGTCTTATTAGCCAAAAATAACGGCACCAATGCACTACCAAGATGGCTGCCAAGTGGTAGAGTTTCTACAGGGACATTGTACTGTATCTGCACCTTTATGCTAACATATTCAACTAATAATTGCATTTTAATACCAATTCTAATACATTACTGGTGTGTTTACAGCTTTAAAGCATCTATCTCTTTTGTCTCAGTCACAGTTTGCATTTGATCACCCAAGAAGATGCATCAGGAAGTCCAGGGAGTACCTCAGTTAGTTTTCAGAGCTCGCTAAAAGTTTTGAGCCACCTGAGTTGTCAAATCTGGAGCTTGATTAGACACTGAAACACAATGCTGTCCAAGGCATTCAGACGAGAAAACAAACAGAGCAGATCTGAACCGAGGACAATGTGATTGCTGTGAGATATAGTCGGCGGGGAGCATCTGCAGCGCGGCGCAGGAGATAAGGTGAGGAGGGCTATCTCACCGGCGGCGAGTGGTTTGCACTCCGCTTGGCTGAAAGTGAATGGCTGATCTGTGTTTCTACACGCATACACCTTGTTTAAAACCCCTGGTTCTTCACCTTCAAAGCCTTTCCAAACTCCAGAACCACAAAGGAGCCTTTTGAAGCAATATCTCCTGGTGTTTCAATGGGACAGCCGAGCGCCAAAAAAATAAAAATATAGAAAAAAAATCCTCTTAACTTGCAGATCCACCCGCGAGCCTGCTGCTTCACAGATGTTTAATTAAAACTTGACCCTGCTTTTTCCTTGGAGATTAGCCTACTCCTCTGAGCTGGGGGAATGTTGTAAACACTGCACATATTTGTTTTTTATTGGATTATTTGACTTTGTAGATGCGTTCTGTCTTCTTCTTCTTTTCCCTGGGTTTCCTATTTTGGCATAGCCATACCTCCAGGTGCATGAAATTGCAGCTGTAAAATATGGGATATCAAGACCGTGCTCGGTTTGAAATAAGTTTCCTGTACAAGCGCTGAAATAGAAAGTTCAGTTTGTTTGAACACCTTTCCATCATTAACTTCAGTGGGGAAAGTTTGAGCTGAGTTAAAGTAGTGACCCAATTACTAGGGAAAGTATTCCACAGAATATATTGACATCTACAGGCTGCTGCACGACTTTAACCAGCAGCTGGAGCATAAACGGTTTAGATCACTAACTAGAGAAACCTAGAATGCCCCTGAATTTAGAAGGCTGTCATATAAAAATCCTCAAATAACCTACAGTGAGACGTGGGCTGCCGGACTCAGCAGCAAATGCATTTGATTGGAGCAATGTACCAGATAAAAACCAATATCATTTGGAGGAAAACATGTGACAGGAGGTTCCGGGAAAGGCAATTGATAAGGGGATTAACTTGACAGCAGCTTTTTGGTGGGCCGATTACCGATTCTTAGAAGTCAAAGGGATTTTGAAGGCACACATACAGACGCAAACAAGCTGAGTCTAAATGCACGGGCCTTTTCCCTCGTGTTGCCGAGGAGAGCAGAGATTCCCCCGGAAAAAAAAAATCAGGGCCCATATCAAAAGCTCCGAGTCTGCGGCAGCAAGGCTCACACCTCTGGGAATTCTCCCCGCAAAAACATGCAGCCGAGAACAAAGGCGGTTATTGTCAAAGTGTGCGCCGATTTGACTCGTAATTACACTCGTTGGAGGAGAAAGCAGGGCAATCTGGAGCGTTTGAGATATCACATGCGAAGTTTTAATGAACCGATTCCACATTAAAATAGGAGATCAAATGGGAGTGAAAGTGAGAAAATGACTGAATGCTTATCCACGCGTTGAAAACAAGCAAACGATGGCATTTGTGTCATGCTTCTGGTTATTTATATCATGGCATTAGCAGCAGGGATCGACCGATATGAGGGGTTTTAGGGCCGATACTGATGCTGTTACTGATGCTGGAGGAAGGCCGATGACTGATATTTTTGGGTGAATACGCATGAATTGGAATGTTTTAACAGCATGTGTTACGGCCACTGATGTCAGTGAGCCGTATTGTTTTGGTGATGACCCCTTTTCTTGAGGATTGTGTCAGGTTGGCCTGTGGATGTCCAGCTGTGGCTGGTTTGAGGCCTGCTCCAGGAATGCAGCTGACTGGAATCAGAGCTGATTAGCTTGGAGCTGAAGACCTGCATTCCAGCCTCTCTTCTCCCCGCCTCCTGATTGGCGTGATTGGGCCACCACTCTGCTCCCTCCACCATCAGCCAACCCACTACAGCCTTCGTCGCACCTGGAGCCCATAAAGTCTTCAACCAAACTCGCTGTCAGGGCGCGGCTCGGATTTGGAGTGAACAGTCCACCCTGGTGTCTCCTGTGTCCTGTTAAGTGTGTCCGTAGCCATTTGTTGTGTTTTTGTCTTGTGTGTGGCTACGTGAACTGTGTTGATCCAGTGGGCAGGGGGCTAACTTCGTGGGAGGTATGTTGGACGTCTCGGGGAGACGACGGCAACCTCAGTTAGCCTCTGCCAAATTAATGTTCTGTGTTTGGGAGCCACCAAGAGGGTGGTGGTGTGTCTCGTGATTTCTGTGTGGTATGTTGGAGGCACCAGTTTTGTTTTGTAGTTTGGTGCACTTTGTTATTACTGTATGGTGTGGTGTTGCTACTGGGGTTTTAGTTTGGCTAGGGAGTTAGTTTGTTTAATTTGTGTTTAGTAAGTTTTCCGATAACTCTGTTAGCCTTTGTTTTAGTTTTATTTGGTTCGATGATTTTAGCAACACCCGCTAGCTCTGGTACTTTGTTTTTCACCTGTTTCGAGTTTGATTTCGTCACTAAGCAATAAATTGCCTTTCCCATACCAACAACATCTGTTTTTTTTCTTTGTTGCACCAGCTACCCCTAGAGGCTGGTCGTAACATCTGGACTCTGCCATTCCAGGACTCTCTATTTCTTAGTTTTTAAACATATATTCTTCAGTTTTAATTGTTACCTCCACCAAGCAGAGGTTATGTTTTTGCCGGCGTTTGTCTGTTAGGAAGATAACTTGAAAAGTTCTGAATGGATTTTAATGACATTTTCAGGAAATGTTGATGATGGGACAAGGAACAGTGATGTTCTGGATTACCATCTGGATCCAGGATTTTTTTGTGTGTAAATCACAATATGGGTGGACATGAGCTGCTTGGTGGAGGTCTGCGCTCTCTGTGTGCTTTTCTAATTTAGTTATATTACTTCTATCTCTCAGTATTGTTAAAATTGATATTAAATGTCTAAATATGTTTAAAAAACACACAGGCTTTCATAGGGTGTCCTAACTTTTTCACATGACTGTAAATGACATAAAAGTTATAAATTGCACAAACCAGCCGTCGCCTCACAGCTAGAAGATCCCCGGTTCGCTGTCTGGGATCTTTCTGTGTGGAGTTTGCATGTTCTCCTGTACAGTGTGGGTTTTCACCAGGTTCTCCAGCTTCCTCCCACAGTCCAAAAACATGCAGAGGTTAATTGATGATTCTAAATTGTCTTGCGATAGACTGGTGACCTGTCCAGGATGAACCCTGCCTTCGCCCTAAGTCGAAGCTCCAGCCCCCCCGCAACCCCAGAGGATTAAGCGGTGTATCGATAATGGATGGATGGATGCACAAACCAAATATTGAACACAGGAAATAAAATACCATATAACAGCTTGATGAATAGCCAATTGGAAAAGGAATGAAAGTAAACCACATCACTTTGTGTGGAATGATCACATGATCCACAAGTTATGGCAACAAAGTTTAACAAATGAAGCTAAATCTAAGGGCTAACAGCTATCAGTGCAAACAAGTCCATGTAACTATGACAAAGCTGTTACAGGCAAAGCAACACCAGGAAAAGCAGCAGTGCTATGCCGTAGCAGCTGCAGCTCCACAACACAACACTTCAGTCTCTGGCCCACAGTTTCTGCCATACATAGAAGAAATTTAAGTTAGCCAGAATGATAACTTCAAATAATAAGACTGACACCATGTTCACTACATTCCAGTCAGGCCACGTCGAACACGCTCAAGGAGAGGAGCGCACCAGGAGCATCCAGCTACCTAAAGCAAAAGGGTGTCCTCGTAGTTTCAATCGTAGCATCTGGACTTGAATTTCTCGAAGACGTTTCACCTCTCATCCAAGAGAGCCTCTTGCAACTCCAGATGCTACGAGGATAACCGTGACCTGGATGACTGAGAATCTTCACAGACATAAAGCAAAAGGGGTTTTTGGTTCCTTCCCACCGTCGCCGACTGCTTGCTCATAGAGAATCCAAAAGCAACTTTGGATTGTTGGGTTTTCTGTTTAAAGTTCTGTACCTTACTATGTTAACTGCTATGAGATTACATATGCTATAATTGGTGCTATGTAAATAAAATTGAATTGAACAGGAACTAAGGTAAACAGGAAGTGGGGTCATTCAGTGCTCTCTTTTTGTGTTTTTGTATAGTTTTGCAGTGTCTTTATCAATTAACCTTCGGATTGCACCTAGACATCTTTGTCTCTCATTTAAACACCTGTTTACCTGTTTGCCAGACTAAACACCAAGGTTTAGGGAGGGCAGAATAACTTGTGTACGTTACATTTATTACTTTACTTTGAGAAATAATCATTTTTTTGATAATGTTGTTTTTTCCATTGTTGTTTGCTGTCACACATGTAAAAAGACCTATAGTCTGTAGATTCTACCTCCAGATATGTTCCATTGCTAATGCTTTCATCTTACATTTTCACAAAATCCATTTCATTTCTTTTCTTTGACATATTACTGAGGCTGTCCTTCTGAAATAATCACACAGACCTCACCTCACTGCTATGTGGAGTCTCCTCCACTTCAGACACTTGACAGGCGCTGCACTTGCCAGGAGTGTCAGTAAGGCAGCACTGAAGTGGACTCAGTGTTGGAGAGTTTCATAACCCACTCCCACTTCAAGCTAGCTGGTTTGGAAAGGCACTTAATGTGGGAGACCCTTTAAGTGAACTTGCAGTCAGTTATTAGGGAGAGGATGTAGAGGTGGATGGAACTGATCCACTGTGGTCCTACCAGCTGCATCAACTGACCTCCCCGCCCACCTGCACCCCCATCACTCTTTGACTCATTACCGCTATAGGTCACATACCAGATCTATACAGTCCTGAAGTGTGCACTAATACCCATACTAGGTTACTATACAAGTATAGTATGCCAGAAAAAAGATTTAGTATGTTCCAATTTTCAAATGCAGCATGCCCAAAATACCAGGACATTATGACAAAGTAATATGTCTCAGTCGTATGCATACTACATGCCATAGTATGTACTTTGTAAGGGCAGCTGTACTGCACTGAAAGGAAAAAGAAAAAGAGTGAGATTTGTATTTTGCCTGCCTTATCCTGACATTTTCCTGTACCTGATTTTAGCTTCTTATTGCCTGTTTGTTACTGGAGCCTGTCTGAAAAGTAAAGAGCCTTTTGACCTTTACTTGGGTGAGTACTGAGTCTCAGAGACCAGCACTGTCATTCCTAGAGCCATGATTAGAGCTGCATTCATTTTACCTTTAGCTAAATCAGTGTACCAGTGACAAACATTACGTTTCAAACCTGTGTCTACAAATCATCTTCCCAAAGGAATGTACATGCTATTCCATGTATTCTATATACAGTTGTTTCAGCAAATATTGACCTCACTTTTTGTGCACTGAACAAAATTGCCATTTTTCCTTCAGTCTACATTCAGGAACTCACAAGGACAAAGTGAAAACCTGTTTTTAGATTTACCTACAAATTTCTTAAAAGTCCCTCGGGAGGTGTTCCAGGCATGTCCCACCGAGAGGAGGGATGTCAAGCTGCATCACATTGAATGGGAACTATCTGTGAATTGCTGTTTCCAGGTATCTCCACAGACACTTGTCCTGAAGCCATTACCTTGACTGTTACTTCATGTCCTTTTTATGTCGAGAGGTATAGCATCCCCCAGTCTCAGATCTCTGCACTCAACAGCAGGTTTCCTTCATTTTTGGTTGCACTCATCCTACTCATCAGTCTCCCTGTCCCTACTGCTGAGAAGCACCCCCATAGCATGATGCTGCCACTACCGTGCTTCACTGTAGGGATATAATGATAGGGTGTTAGTAGGTAATGAACAGTGTACAATGTTCAACAGACAGTGCTTTGAGTTCTGGCCTCCTCCATTCTCCTCCCTTTTTCTTCAAATGTGATGTATTCTTGATAAATCACTTTAACTATGTCTCATATATGTTATAGTTGATCAAATATCTAAAATGCTTTTTAAATAATTATTTCTATCTGCCTTTTCAACCACACTCCGTTCCTCCATCCATCTATCTATCAAGACCAAACCCTCTTCACTGTGGACATACTGCATGTGTTTACTTATAAACCATGATGTCTACATAGCAGCAAGGTCGGCCTGGCCTTTGGAACTCAGCAGCTTTATGAACAATGAAGAACTTTTAGTGCCATTTAGGAGGACTCCTAGTGGGAAGATAAGATCTTCTGATCACACAGCCCTGATGATTTGTGGTCAGGATTGTGATGTATTATTCAGAAAAGCATGTGCTGTGAAAGCAAATACTACCTCATTGTCCTCTACTCCTCTGCTCTTAGCATTGTGGATAGCTACAGTAATCTAGCGGAGTTGTCACAATAAGACAAGGGGACCCAAGTGAACAGAGAGTTTTTCTTTAAGGCAGCTGGAAACCGAGGGCCAGGGCTTGAGCTGGTTGCTTGTAGGCTGGGGCTAAGGCCAGGTTTTGTGCTGGAAGCCTGGAATGGAGGCTTAGAACTGGTAACTGGGAGCATCGAGCTGAACCTGGGCTAAAAGGGGCAGGGGAAATACAGAGGGGGAGTCAGGCAAAGAGGGATTCATGGAGCTCAGTGCCGAGGAAAGTCATTGAGGGGGACAGGCAAAGCAGAAGGACTTGGAGCAGAGGCTAGAACATCTGTGGACCTGCAGGCACACAGAAGCACAAGTCAGTCAAAACACAATTGCTAATAGAACAGCAAAAGAACAGATAATGGCTGGAGGCATGACTGACCACATGGGCAGAGTGTATGTACAGGCAAAGTGGAAAAGGCAGAGCTGAACCTATGAATCAGGCTTGATGATTCCGATTACTAAAGCTGGTGAAGCTCTGGGAGGCTGAGGGCATGACCAGAGCTTTGCACCAACAAAGCCAGTATATACTTTAGCGTGTATTTTGACTTACTGCAGATGATTCTGAGAATATAAAGTGATGATATGTAATATACATATATATATATATGTATATACAGTATATGTATGTACACCGATCAGCCATAACATTATGACCACCTGTCTAATATTGTGTTGGTCCCCTTATGTGGTCCCAAAATGCTCTGAACCATTGGGCATGGACCAGAGGACCTCTCAGGGTGTCCTATGGGGTCTGGCACCAGGACCAGGGCAGTGGATCCTTTGGGTACTCTGGCTTGTGCAGTGGGGCCTCTGTCAATCCAACTTGTTCCACTGCATCCTGTTGATGCTTGATCAGAATGGGGTCTAGGAAGTTTGGAGGTCAAATCCACATCTTGGGCCATTGTCATGTTCCTCAACATGTTCCTGATTGGTTGATGTTGTTGCCATGTGGTGGGGTGCATTTTCCTGCGGGGGTAGGCCAGTGACATTTGGGATTGCCATTAGCATGAGGGAGTGTGTTTGTTCTGGGACAATGTTTATTTGGATGTCTAAGTCTCATCAACACGGATGTTAAGATCCACCACATAGTACCAATGTGATCAATGTTATTCACTTCACCTGTCAGTGGTCACAATGTTGTGGCTGATCGGTTAGTTACCCTTAGTTGAACATTTTGCACTTTTTTCAATTATTTAAGGGCCAGTAATAACACACAATATAAAGTGTTACAGCCACAAAATCATGTTTCCTCTAACCTGACCTGAGATTTTGGAGCGGACAGCATGGATCTGCCAGTCCAGTCGAGAGAAGTTTTACTCCAGAGTCCTGCAAGTCGTTGTCACTCAAGTCCAGCATTTTCAGACTAGAGGACTTTGTTATGAATAATGACAACTCTGGACAGCATTTCTCGGTGAGCCTCGTTCGAGTCAACCTGTTGAAATGACAAAACAAATCTTTGTATTTCAAGCATTTATAAAAGTATGGATTCAGGGAAGTCTCTATTTATTCCAAAATTACAGAGATCACAATCTTTTAAACATTTTGCAAGATTAAGTCATTAAACTTTGGCCCAGTATGCAGTATTATAGCTACAACATAGTATTAAATAAGGTTCTTAATGTGACCTGACCTCAGAGTTTCCAGTCTACAGTGTTGACTGTCCTGTGCAACAAAAGCGGCCATCACTCCTGAATCCTGCAGGTCATTGTTACTCAGGTCCAGCTCTCTCAGAGAAGAAGAGGTGAGGATGGAAGACAGAGTATCACCACTTCCCTCTGAAAGATTACAGCCAATCAGGCTGAAAGAGAATTTAAACCTTCAGTAAATGTTGCACAAATGATTCGTTCATACGACGCAAAACATAATTTATCCTGACCTGAGTGTTTCCAGTGTACAGTGTGGACCTGCGAGTCCAGCAGAGAACAGCTTGATTCCTGAGTCCTGCAGATCGTTGTAGCTCAAGTCGATGTGTCTCAGACTGAAGGACTTGGTGCTGAGAACTGATGACAAATCTTGACAGCATTCCTCTGTGAGACTGTTTTGGTTCAGCCTTGTATTAAAAAGAATAGAAACACTTTAGATATTATCTTTCCTGTTTCAGCTGTTTTTTTATTCAAGAGCATTTCAACGACAAACATTTCTTGGTCCTTCCATTTCAAATCATTTCTACTTGACCATTTTTATTGGCCTGAAACTTTTATAGCATAAAATATGGATATTTATAAAAAATATCAGTGGAATTTTAGCTACATATATCAAATACTTTCCGCGATATACATATACTGTTAAACTGTAGATCAAATAGTCTCTAATTATGGGTAAGCTGAAGGATAGATATTGTTAAAACAGGCTCGCAGAAAGCAGGTTAATGGGAAATTAAAAAGTTATTTTTAAAAAGAATTCGACATTTGAATCTAAAATTATTAAAACATGTTATTAAATATCTAAAACAGATACCATTTAAAATATCCATAGTTTCTAATAAAAACATTCCACGTAAATCAGAGATGGTGATTTCATTGGATCAATGTAGGAAAAGTGTGATGACCAATAAAGTCCCAAACATTATAACTACAGATCAGACCTCATTTGTTCCAGTCTACACTGTGGATTCTTCAGTGCAGCAGAAAGGAGCTTCACTCCTGAGTCATGCAGGCTGTTGTTCGTCAGGTCCAACTCTCTCAGGCTGGAAGACTGGGAGCTGAGAACTGAGGCCAAACCTTCACAGCTTTTCTCTGACAGGTTACAGCTGCTTAACCTAAAACACAGTTTTGAGAAAGTCATTATTTATTTAACGAAATCATCTTAATTATAACAACAAAATAAATATTATACTGGCTTTTTTGTGGCAATTACTAGTAATACTTCAGGTAAAATACAGTTGGAAAAGGCTTTGGGCCATGTCCTTCAAGAGGTACTGTGGGAGTATGGGGTACCGGGATCATTGTTATGAGTCATTTGGTCCTTGTACAGCCAAAGTGAGAACTGTGTTCACATTTCCTGTGGATGTTGGACTCCACAAGAGCTGCCCCATGTCATCAATTCTGTTTATGTTATTTATGGACAGATCTCAAAGCACAGGTGAGGTGTCTGGTTTGTGGAATTTAGGATTGCATCTCTGCTTTTGGCTTTTGCTTTTATTATTGGCTTTATCAGACTGTGACCTTCAGCATGCACTGGAGTGGTTTGCATCCAAGTCTGAAAGAGCTGGGATGCAAGTCAGAACCTCCAAGGCCATAGTTCTCTACCGGAAACAGGTAGACTGTTCCCTCCGGGTTGGAGGAGAGGTGCTGCCCCAAACAAAGGAGTTTAAGTATCTCGGGGTCTTGTTCACGAGTGATGGGAAAATGGAGCGTGAGATGGACACACAGCTTGGTGCAGCATCACCAGTAATGCAGGCGTTGTACCGGACCGGACCACATTATTTGTATAAAACCAATAATTCGCAGATCATGTTTGGGTAGGCCAGATGCAAAAAAAAAATCCAGGATTAACACCTTTGCATTTCTAATTTTTTCTTTGTATCTGTCCTACCGATTAACTAATGCAGTGTTGTTTTGGAACTTTTTGCTTTTAGTTTACTGACACAAAGGAACAGATACAACCTTAAAATCTGTCTTTCTTTTGTATCAACTTACTGAACTTTCTTTGAAGCTTTGACGACTGGCAGCAGCCTCCGAAGAGCCTCCTCTGAAGCAGAGTATTTCTTCAGGTCAAACACGTCCAGATCTTCTCCTGATGACAGTAAGATGAAGACCAGAGCTGACCACTGAGCAGGAGACAGTTTATCTGTGGACAGACGTCCTGATCTCAGGGACTGTTGGATCTCCTCCACCAGAGAAACATCCTTCAGTTCATTCAGACAGTGGAACAGATTGATGCTTCTCTCTGCAGACACATTCTCACTGATCTTCTTCTTGATGTACTCGACTGTTTCCTGATTGGTCTGTGAGCTACTTCCTGTCTGTGTCAGCAGGCCTCCTAGTTTCTTCTGATTGGTCGGCAGTGACAGACCCAGGAGGAAGCGCAGGAACAAGTCCAGGTGACCAGTTGGACTCTGTAAGGCCTCGTCAATAGAAATCTTGTGGATCTTTGTTGAACATGTTTTGCTTAAAAGCAGTCGAATGTTCTTCAGTGACAGTTTTGGTGAAGGCATCACATTTTTGTTCTCATTAATGAGCGACATTCTCACATGAAGAGCAGCCAGGAACTCCTGAACACTCAGATGGACAAAGCTGAACATCTTGTCTTTCCCTTTCCGTCCACGTTCTGCTTTAAAGACCTCTGTGAACACTCCTGAGTACACTGAGGCTTCACTCACATTGATGCCACTTCCTCTCAGATCTTTCTCATAGAAGATCAGGTTTCCCTTTTCCAGCTGTTCAAAAGCCAGCTTTGCTAATGACTTAATGTACTGAATGCACTTCTCTGGGCCGTACTTTTCTTCTGTGTGTTCAATCTGAACCATCAGAAACTCTGTGTACATCTCAGTCAGGGTGCTGGGCAGCTCTCCTCCCTCTCTGGTTCCCAGCAGCTCCTCCAGAACTGTAGCAGTGATCCAGCAGAACACTGGGATGTGGCACATGATGTGGAGGCTTCGTGATGTCTTCATGTGGGAGATGATGCTGCTGGCCTGCTGCTCATCTCTGAATCTCTTCCTGAAGTACTCCTCCTTCTGTGGCTCGGTAAACCCTCTGACCTCTGTTGTAGTGTTGACAAAGTCAGGAGGGATCTGATTGGCTGCTGCAGGTCGAGTGGTTATCCAGAGGCGAGCAGAGGGAAGCAGCAGTTTTCCACGGATAAGTTCCCTCACCAGGACTTCTGTTGTAGTTGACTTTGTTACGTCGACGGAGCAAAAGCGATCGACATGAAGGTCCAGAGGAAGGCGACTCTCGTCCAGTCCGTCAAACACAAACAGCAGTTTGAATCTACTCTTGTCGTAGTTTCCGTTTCCTGATGACTGCAGAGCTGTAAAGATGTAAT
>OMNN01103060.1:13045-31717 GCA_900302755.1 Chromis chromis
TTAGTCACTTGGCTATAGGGATGTTGTAGCTTTCTCCTTGTCAAAACTGAACTGCCTGTAGTCTGGACAACTGTCTCCTCAGTTCACTACAGTATTAAACACAGCAGACGAGCTGCAGTCTTCCATCTCAAAAAAAAATGAAGAGGCTCAACCCAGTACAACCCGGTACTATAACTAATGTATTATACATTTTCTGACGTGTTTCACTTGTCCTCTGGATTAGGGATGTTAATGATTCATCAATTATCAATTAATTGGTGTTAAAAATGTAACAAATTAAAAATATATTTAAAGATAAGGTAAAGTAAAAACAACTTATTATGTCATCTCGGGCAGCTCACAAACCCACTGTATGCCTCATATCTGCATATGCGGTTGCTCCAACTGCACATCAACTTGTTGATGAATGGCTGTTTGTGTGGTTCCACCAGCCTTCACTGTTCTACTTCTTTCAGAACACACCAGCAATCACACAACCAATGCACGTATAAAGATCAGAAGGATATAAAGATGAAGTAGACACTGTCATGTCCAGGATCAAACAAGTGAAATACAACCTGTTAACTGAGACCCATTGGCTGGTGTGCTTTCAGACTTTGGACCGAGTCAGGCCCCCTTCCAGTCTTCATGCTAGCCCAGGCTAAACAAGTCCTTATCTCAGTTCTGTACTCAACACCGATGTGAGATTAATCTCAATATTTTCAGATGACAGATGTGCACTGAACTGTAAGCTCCTGGGAACATTTGCGCATAAATAAGATGACATTTTAATGAAGGGACACTTGATTATGCACATCAGTCTAAAGTTAATCTAGATGTTATTTATTCTGAGCTAAATGACTGCCAGTACTGTGTTTTCTAGACATTGCACCAAGTAACATCAGAAAAGTAGTGTAGTACTATAATTCTCAATCAGTTTGGATGCCTTTGGTCTTGCGTACCACATGTATGGACTCACAGTGTGATTGGGTGCTTCTGAGACGCTCTGTAGAGGTTTGATGAACTGAGGAGTTTAGTGCTGAGTAATTGAGCCAACACATTGGCTCATGGTGCACCTGAGTAGGTAGCTTCATGTTTTGTTGTCCCTGGATGATTTTTTCTGATAATTATGATATATTTTTATATTCAAATTAAGAGGTGTCAATCTGTGCCATTTCACATGTACATCGACTACTTTCTGAAAAGTGCTTTTTTAATGCATCACATTGATTACTGCCTTCCTTCACATTGCCTACTGTCATGATGTGTTTTCTTCTGGATGAATGTAGTTTTAGTACAATGTCAATATAAAGAGAAAACTTTGAATACTACATGAGCACTGACTTTCATAATGTGTGAATAAACTTTCAGTGTTGCACAATGTTAGTGTCTGGACTGTACAAATGATATTTTTGTATTTGAATGAATTAAAGAGATATTCTGAAACTCATGGACATTTTTCAGAGATTAAACTTTTCATTAAAATTGTTACACTGATATAATTTGAAATGAAACATCCGCCCATCCATCCATTTTATTCCGGTTATCCAGATCAGTCAGGTGTTAGTGCCCTCAGGCTAAGCAGGGCATTCCAGCTGCTCCAGGGGGATCACAAGGAGTTTCCAGGCCAGATGAGATATCACTGTCTCACCTGGCCTGGAAACTCCACATCTTCCTCTGTCTACCATAACAGCTAACAATGTAACTTCCTCAAATGAGCTCTAGGTCTACCCTGGGGTCTCCTCCCTGTTGGATGTGCCTACAAGGGAGGACACCAATGAGGCTTTCTAATCAGCTGGCTCCTTTCAAAGCAAAGGAGCAGCAACTCTACTCCAGGCTCTGATCTCCACCTCTCATGCTGGAGCCTGGCCACCTCTTGCATTCGCATGCTCATTGTTTCGGTCACTACCTAGAGCTTATAACCATAGATGAGGGGTGGAATGTAGATCAGCTGGTAAATCCTGAAACTTTGCCTTCTGACTCAGCTCCCTCTCCAACGTGTCTGTCCACCTCATGCTCACTCAGGAACCAGATCCTGAGATACATTGAATGAAACATTTTGTATTAGTTTCAAAGCCAATGCAAATAAAAATCATCTTTACATGTGGTGTCAAATATTTGAACCCCACGAACCAAGCAATTGGGCATGAGATTATTGCCTTCCATCATTTCTGCAGTCAGCAGTCAGCATGAATGTGCAGGCAGCCTCCTGCTCTGCCACATCCCTAAGGTGTTCTTCTGGATTCAGATCTGATCAGTGGGAAGGCCACTGTAGTTCACTGAAGTCACTGTCCTGTTCATGAAAGCAGTTTGACTTTTGCTTTGTGACCTGGTGCATCTTCCTGTTGGAAGTAGTAATTAGAAAATGGTAAACTGACCATAAAGGGATGCGTGTGGTTAGCACACTCATATAGGCTTTGGGTATTCATACTTTGTGTCCGTCAGCCTGAGGAGCAGACTTTGTGAGTTCAAACTGAAGCACAGTGTAATCAGGAATTTGTCAGAAAGAGCTTGGGGCCCCCCGATAGCCTAATGGTTATATCGTGTGACCCACATGAAGAGATAGCGGCTGACCCAGGTTCGAGTCCGACCTCGGGCATTTACCGCATGTCCTTCCCCACTCTCTCCTGTTTCTGACTTTATCCACTGTCCTATCGAATAAAGGCGAAAAGCCAAAAATAAATCTTTAAAAAACAAACAAACAAACAAAAAAGAGCCTGGTGTCACAGTGGTTTGAAATCAGACATTCAAAAGTGTTTTAAGAAAGAAACTTGCTCTTAAAGGGGCAATCAGTAACTTCTACAGTTGCTCCCTATGGAAAAACATGTTATCCATTCACAAATGTGACCTTTGTCATGAATATTCACCACCACCATCATTTCGAAGTGTTACTATTGGCTTGGAATTTTACATTTATATATACATGAACGGTGGAAGACGCTCCATATCCATGCGCCATCTTGAAATACATTGGCCGGTAAGGGACATACAGGATTCCTTCGCCTTTCTCGTTTTCGCGTTTTCGTTGTTACATGATCTCACAGGTGCTAAAGACCTGATGAAGGAAAAGGGGATTGAAAGAGACGCCGAATTTGCTTGCTTCCTTCTGGACAGGTAGGTTAATTTAACAGTTTGACTCAGTTTGATCTCAACAAAATGAAGAAAACTGGACAATACAGTGCGTTCTGTCAAAATATCACGCACATCTGGCCGCAATGCCGAGCGCCCTGCCTGCATTCAGACATGCCTGGGTTTCATGGTTGTTTAAATGTTGAATAGTGTTTGATGTTTATTTTAAATGTTGGTGCACTAAAGTGGGTGTATGTGCACCGGAGGGAGAGAAGGGAAGAGCGACAAAGAGAGAGAGAGAGAGATGCGGCTTTCATATCAGCTGTGGTACAGCGCCGTGTTTGTGTGAATTTGAGCTTTGTACAATGTTTTGAAGTGAAACTTGCTGTGCTTTTAAATGGCAATTTGTGCCCCCGACAGTTTTCTTAATGCCCCCCCGCCCCCAAATGAAATTTGTCTGGCGCCGACTCTGCGTCTGACTGCTGTAGAAGCTCGGCTACCTTGCATTTTGTTTGTAGCCCTGTCGATTTAGCCTACTTGACCTGCATAGCCACAAGCTAGGCTACTGTCATACTCGTTGTTTGTGTTAGTAACAAACTGGCGGAGTAGTGCATCTGCTCATTGGGCCAACTCTTATTTTTAACGAATGGGCAACGCTATTAATAGTAATTAAGCGAGCGTGCCTGATCACAGGAGGGGATACTGCATGAATTCGTAGAGGACATCTTGGCTTTCTGAAGCTTGAAGGCTACCGTAGCTGTCATATTTATTTTGAGCTGCAATATATGATCTCAACGCTAGATGGGAGTATAAATTACTGACTGCCCCTTTAAGGCCTGACAGCTGTTCTTATTACACTTTATTGATTATTATTTAATCGAGGCCCTATTAGAGGTCAAATGTCCACACTCTGATTCATTATTGTATCGTTAATTAAAGCAACTCCTGCAGTGTTTAGTCGGCCTGCTACATTCATACATAAATACATTTGTTTTAACTCACTCACAGAAAACAAAATGTGTGATCCTTGAATTTGCACAAGGAGCTGAGTTAGGGAGGCCAGTATAAAGCCCAGTAGGAGGTGTAAAGTAATGTCTGCATAAACACTGAGGGGAGGCTGTGCTGTAACGCCGTTTCAAAGTTTGAACATTGGCTAAATGGCATTTTTGTGCGTTTAGACTCCACTGCACCCCTGGTTGTGTTATATAAAAATGACTGAAGTGCAAGCTATTATACAGCTCGGGGAGACATCTGAACATTTTTTCCCAAGAAAGACTAAAAAATGACACATCCAGTGAATACAAAACCATTTGCAGAAAGCAGATATTTTTTTTTATTTTTCTCTGTGGATAAAATAGATACAAAACCTTGCATACTGTCAGAGTCATCTGTCTTCACAAGCGTTGGTTATTTCCAACATTGTGCAACTTGTGATATACTGTATATATATAGTCTTCATTGACAGGCCCAGCTTTTAATCATTTTAGTCACTGAGGCCTCTACAGAAGCATAATCTCAGGCCATGATTGGAGAACTCTCAGCTGTAATTAAATGATAAGGTGTTTATGCAAATATATCTGATTTTTGTTGGCGGCAAGGCAGAAGCTGTTTGAATGAGGAGGTTGAGATAGTACAGATCATTGATTAAATAGAGAGTCTGTTAGTGTCATCCCAGTTGCTCTCTGTCTGTAAGACACTCACTTCCTCACCTTATCAGTTTGGCAGATTAGCTGTGAAAGTAATACCGATGCTGTGAATGCCATCAGATATGTTTTAATAGGAACGGTGGCAGCTTGAAATTTACAGCCAGCCTCTATAAACGGACGCACGCAAACATGGGAAGTGTATCCAGTGCTTTTTGAATAGCTCTCATCAGTCATCAAATTATCTGCTCGCTCCAGCAGCAGTAAAAACATCTGAACGTTGGTGCCATTAAAGCAGCTGAGAGAACAGTGCCATGAAATGAAATGGATGAATGCTCATGTAATTACAAATCTGGGTCATCTGAATCACCGCGTGGTCTTCAGCGAGAGCAGCAAGAGCAGTTTCTCTCAATTTTCTGAGTTTAGTATAATTGCTTTAACATTTCATGCTGCAAAGTGACTGTAATAATGTCCCAGTGATCATGGTTTGAAGCTTTTAATTGAATTCACCAAGACCAGGTGATTCCCAGGAGGCTCCTTGTGTGAATGATCATGAGCTTGAAACTAGCTATGATGAAGCCGGTCTTCAACATGTAGTGCTTCAGGTTAGCTGGAGGTGTACATGGTATGACTGCACAACAGCAATCCAATTAGAACCTGCTGTAACAAGTTTATATTTGATCTGAGGTTGCATAAAACTGCAGACTCGGGGAAGCTAATCATTTATTTGGAATCTTTTCAGCCACACTTTAGCTACAAAGCTCAAAAGACTGGAGTGTCAGGATGATCCACTGCTTTAGACCAGACTGAAAAGCATCTACCACATGCACCATAGCATTTTAGACTATTTTATAGCAAAGACTTTTATTAATAACTTGGGTGAGTTTTGCTTTAGCGCCACATGGAGGATGACATTTTTGGTTTTGAGTACAACGTCAAGACAATCGTTAGAAGGTGTTACACCCTGTATATGGGCCAAGACACAGCATGGAAGTGACCCAACCTGCCGTCGTCCCAAGCAATCAGAGAAGCAGATTCTTGAGATTGGATATTAGTTGTACTTATTTACAATGTATTTACAGGTCTAAGGAGTTGGATTTAGCCTCATGATGGACAAAGGACAAAGACAGATATGAGATCTATCTGAAGAAAGAAAATTAGCTCACCCAACCATAATCGACATACCCTACCTTCCTGTCTTAGAGCATGTTCACACAGGGCAGTTTAGTGCGCACTCGAGATCGATTCTCTCTTTGGTCCGTTTTTTTTGCTGGTGTGAACAGGGACTAGTTGGTGCGCACCACTTTTAGTGCTCACCAACTGGTTCACTTGAAGAGGTTGTCTCGGGCCGCTGTTAGCACAAACGTAATATCTGGAAGCGGAGCGTATGAAATTTACAATTTACCTGATCGATCTGTTGTTCAGACGGGACAGAAGCACACTGCAGCGTGCTAGTAACAAAGCACGTCTCCTCCTCACTGCCTTATGATGCATCTCCCTTCCTGTTCGTGCCACAACATTGTTTCCAACGCCGCTCTGGACTCCGATAAAGACTTGACATAACATTACGCATAGATAACGTGTAGCTCGCTACGGCGAGTTTGGTGAGAAAACTAAGTATCTCTTCATCCATATTGAAAAACAATAGCTCAATGCGGAGTGTTCGATGGCTCAAATGGCTCTTGTTCACTGATGATAGCCTTGGTTTCTTGGGTTCCTTGAGTTTTGACATGATGCGCGTCACCAAGTGGTCCACTAGAGCGCACTAGATTTCGAGACGTTAGACAAGGTCCAGAAAATCCACGCTTTTTTTTCTGGTCCACAAAAAATTTGCATTTGGTTCATTTTGGTTCACTTCAGTATATGTGAACAAGCCCTAACACAAGCTAAAGAAACCAAGGTATAATGACTGCAACTACATTTGCGGCCCTCATCAGATGATAAATCTTAGTAGGTTTGCTGACCTGCTTAACTTTTCAACTTTTGAGTTGTCAGATTGACCGAATACCCTTTACTGTAGCTTATGTATTAGCATGCTGAGATACTAAACTACATTAAGGTGCACTTCTAACAAAGGTTTGTGAAATTTCTAATATCCAGGAACGCTCCATAGGGAGTAAAAGTTCCTCCAGCACATTGTGGTTTGTGCGTATTCAGCAGCGTCAGAGTCTTGGGAAGATTAATCAAATTATACCTCTGACAGCCTTCTGAATTTAGTCCTCTAAAAAATGGTCACCAATGTCTCAGTTCATTGTTGTTCTATTAGCTGTAAAATCATTCATCCTGATTGCTGTCAGCCACTAACTACAAACAAAACAACATGTTTGCTGTTTCGGGTTTTTCAAATTTGCCCTGGTGATGACGATCGTTGCAAAGACAGTGTGAAGATAAAAAATGATGATAATCAAGATGGACAATGGAAGAATGGATTATGCAGCAGGGCTTTGTTTGTGAAGTTTTACTGGGTGGTTTTGGTACTTTTTTACTCCACTGAAACTAGGTCACCATTGGAATCCATTTCACTTGCAATGAATTCAGGCTGGCTGCAATTGTTCCCCTATGCAAAGAAGCAAACAACAAAGCTTTCAGCCACCTTTAAACTCTACAGGAGTGAGCGTCTCATACTGAAAAGACTTTTGGTTGAAAATTGTTTTCAGCTCACAAAATAAAATATAAAATGATAGCCCACTGATCTGACAGAGCAAGATGTATAACAAGTACAGGCACAAGGTTGTTTCACAAAGACATGAAAACACAGTAGGTGACTTTGGGTCATGGTAGTATAAATATGATGTTATATGTTGTAAAGATAATAATAAAAGAAAATTAAGAGATGTAGTACACACTTTTTCCAATTAGTCTATAAGTCGTGCATTAGCCATCTAGTCTGCAAAGAGATTAACAGGAAAATAAATGAAAAATATTAAGTACTAGTCACAAATTACTGCACTAAAATACTGACGATAAGAAATAGGGAATACGGAAATGAATCTGACACAATGCGAATGATAAACCCCAAGTGTGTAACATACAGACTTACATGTGATGAACTATTCTGAATGCATTTTTGATGTTAGTATAATTTATAAAAAGGAAAAATCATTAAGGACTTTACTGATGCAACATGACATGCCTTCCCAGCCCTTCCTCTGTCTCTGACTCCTGTCTGAATCTGACGACCAGTGATGAAATGTAATTTGCAATATATTCCAGTCATGCATTTTCATGATGAAATAAAACGAAAAAGAAATCTAAGCCATTTTCATGATGCAATATATCAAAAGAGTGAGCACACAATTAAATATTGTGTATTAATCAGTCACAATTATGAACCATTTTTGATTAAGATCTTCCAAAAAGTCATTTAAACAGCAGTCTTAAAGTCTAGATATCCTGGGTTGGATTAAGACAGAATTTCCACTCTTTGATGTTTGATGCTCTCACTGGCTAGTGCCTGGCCTCCTCTTCCATTTGGTGGGGAGGGGGTTGAATGATACTGCAGGTGCACTGGCACCAAAGCAAAGTCCAACACCTCAGTCAAAACAGGCACAGTATGAAAAGTGTATTCACAATGAACTCATGCATATATTTCATCTCTGGGTGCCAGGAGCATATTGTGGCTCAAGAAAGTGAACACCTGCAGTATTCAGCTCCAGATGACCTCAAGCTGTCCTAGGCAGGCACCACTACAATAACCACAAGAAAAGTGGCAGTTACAATGGCAGTTAAAGAGGCAGAAAAAGCCAGTCTGGAGCAAAAGGAATGACTGAGGTCTGGGCAACATAACACCGGCTCAGTGCTGGTTTGCCTGAGGGAAGGAGAAGTGGAAGTTAAAAGACAAAGAGAATGGTGGAGTGAAAGACATAGACTGATTCCAGGGCCTGAGAAGTTATGCATCAACTTATTTTAAGTTGGTGAAGAGAGTTGGGGATAACAACAATAATAGGGATTAAGTACAGTTTTTTTTTTTTTGCAACTTTGTGTTTATTGAGCAATCCAAACATAATTCATTTCATACATTATTTTAATTTTTATAGGAAATTGATAGAGTACAAACCTAAATAATATTAATAACTTTGTTTGCCCAATAGTTTTTTTTTTTTTTTTTTTTACAACAGAGAAAAACAAAATGACTAAGACAACAACAACCACAAGAAAAAAATAACATGTGATACACAAAACAAAAATAACACACACATCACCAATGACAATCATTTTTTCTCATCAGTATTTCATCATTTTATGCAACCACACTAGTTTCCATACCTGCCCTGTATAAAATCTAAATAAAAATTAAGATATCACCACATTTTCCCAGTTTCTCTGCCAGCCTGGCTCTATGCATCCTCCATCGCTTGTCGCCATGGAGACCATCTTTCAATAAATTTGGCATTTTGCAGTCTTATTTTAAAAGTGATGTTCTCCATTCAAATACCTTTTTGACAGTTTCGACAGATCTCTTCCATCTTCTTCAGAACGTCATCCAGATGTCGGGTGATGACGTTCCTTATCAGCTGATGTTACTGAGGCTCCTGCTGTCCGATCGCTCCCCCTCCAAGACGGCGCTCCAGGTGTGGGACAGGTTGTGGCCTTCCTCATCCCTGTTCATCGTCCAGGGAGCACATTTCCTCCACTGCTTCCATTACCCAACGTCGGTACTAGCGACGTTGGTCCACCAGTCAAATCTGACAGGTTGACCACACCTCCGTAACATCAGCTGATGAGGAACGTCATCACCCGACATCTGGATGACGTTCTGAAGAAGATGGAAGAGATCTGTGGAAACTGTCAACTACTAAAAGGTCTTTGAAAACCTTAGAAAAACTCATAAATCGCCTGAGATAAATGGATGAAAGTGAGCTAATTGATTATTTGGGGGTTACATTAGAAATTACAAAAAATATGTGTTTCACCACCGAATATAAATATCTAAAGTTAGAATGTAGAAGCTGTTCCAGTCTGGTGAGCTCCAGCAGCTACAGAGGGGGAGCATCGGAGGCCTCCCCAGGCATGACTTTGATCCACATAAGAGGGTGTGGTCAGTTAAGAAGATGAAGCCGATGCAGTGCTACTGCAGGACCAGCGGGGGGGTAAAGGGGCAGAACACAGGATGGGGTTTGATGTGACTGTAGGGGTACAATTATGTTCATAACAGATTCATTTACGGGTTATTTTCTAGTGTTTTCTCCTTCCTCTGATAACATCCCACAAGTTCTCAGACCAGGAGTCCAAATTAGGGCTGAATAATTGATCAGTTTGATATGAAATCACAGTCGTGGTGTTGATGCCCACTGGTCGCTGTGTACTTTGTGGTTCAAGCTGCACCGTTTCATTATTAAACAGCCACAGCTTTTACGTTTTGCACCAGGGCTGAAGCTGCTCTGTAGATAGTTTTTCATGGCGTCTCATGAGGAAACGCTCCGTCACGTTTTAAATCTACTGCACAGTGTTTATCCCCAAAACTAACCTGAAATCTACAGGCTTGATCAATCACCAGCTCTACCTTCTTGTTCTTCTATCTCAGGCTCAGACAGATCTCCAGTTAGTGACGGAGCTAATACAAACAGACAAAACCACCTCACATTCACACCTACAGCCAATTTAGATCGATCAGTTAATCAATTAATGCATGTCTCTGGGCTGCGGGAGGAAAACCCAGAGGTGACTAACCACTGCACCACCATGCCGAAGTAAATATGAGACGCTAAAACATGACCATGATATCAGCTGGTTGGATTAGAACCTGGTAAACTGCTCACCCCTCTACAGTAATGTCTAGTTTGTGTATCGGTATCCTTCAGCTCGGTTACAGTTGGTCTGTGCAGCAAGTAAAAGCCTAAAGATGTGAGAGAAGATGAATTAATTCCCCACCTCTAAGTGTATTTCCTGTCTTGTGTATTTCCCCTCTGAGGCCTTGTCCACACGTAGCAGGTGTCTCACTAAACTAAGATATGTTTCTCCTCTTGTCCTGTCATCCACACCAAAGCTCAGATTTACGGCATTAAAAACGATTCTTTTAAAAACCTCAGACCAAAGTGAAGATGTGTGAATCCTCCGTTTCTGCGTCTGCATGTGGACATCAATAACCGGGGTTTTGTGTTTCCAAACGTCACTGCCTGCGACTAAATCTGTTCTTACGTCACATATGGACCTGAGTTTACATTGGAAACAGTCTGGATGCCCTCATGAGGGTTTTGTTTCTGGTCCAGGAGCTTTGTTCTTGCCCAGATATGCTCCACATTCAAGAACACAGGCGAAGGACGACGTTAAGGACGGTTATTTTCCGCCTCCTGTTTCATGTTTTGTGGAAGAGAGACGGAAGCTTTACTCTGATTGGACAGGATTTAGGGAACTACTGCCACCTAAAGGTCTGGCTGCTTATGAATGTGCTGAAAAACGCACCTACAATTGCAAGAAAAAGTATGTGAACCTTTTGGAATTTCATGGTTTTCTGCACTAATTTATCATAAAACATGATCTGATCTTCATCTAAGTCAAGGGTACTGACAAATATAATGTGCCTAAAATAAAAACACAAAAAAAATTCTGATCTTTCATGTCTTTATTGAGAACAACCATAAAAACCTCTTAGTGCTAGTGGAAAAAGTATGTGAACCCTTCAGTTAATGACCTCAAAAAGCTAATTGTAGTCAGGTGTTATCATAGCTGGAGTCCTGTTAAGAACATGAGTTTGGAGGTGTGGACTAGAGCTACTCTGACTGATAAAAAACACTCAAACTTTTAATCTGCTCTGAACAAGAAAAATACGCCGATGTGAGCCATACCTCACCTAAAAGAGCTTTCAGAGGATCTACGATCAAGAATTGTTGATCTACATAAAGCTGGAAGGGTTACAAAGTGATTTCAAAGACTTTAGAAACTCACCAGTCTACAGTTAGGCATTAGATCTACAAATGGAGACTCTTTGGGACTGTAGCTGCTCTACCAAGAAGTGGACAACCAGTCAAAATGACCCCAAGAGCACAACAAAGACTCATCAGTGAGGTAAAGAAACAACCCTGAGTGGCAGCCAAAGATTTGAAGGCGTCATTGGAACTGGCTAACATCTGTGTTCATGAGTCTACATACGTAAAACATTGAACAATCAGGGTGTCTGTGGCAGGACACCATGAAATTCCAAAAGGGTTCACATACTTTTTCTTGCAATTGTATGCGGTGTGGATGAATTATTTTCTAAAAACAAGTGGTGTGTACGTAGGTTTGTTTCTAGACAGAGGGGGCAGGAGATTCGGTTTTGGACGAGGCCTGAGTTCGCTCTCAAACCACTCAGGTAAACAACGTTGGAAGCAGCTCCTCAGGTGTCCTTTTGCGTGTCTCACCGCTATAAAAACCACGACAGCTTGACGTTCGGCGTTTTCACAGGTGTTTCCAGACGTGGCAACATGAGCTGATCGATGGTTTAATGAAACTTTTATCACTGCGGTCTGGTGGATGGATTAACGCCGCTTTGTCCCTAATGGCTGCTCCTACATCACTGCCATCAGGGAGGACCGAGCCACGGGGGAAGTTCAACATACAACATGTACACAAGGCTGGCTCTGCTGCAGGAGGAACAGTGAGGAACGACTGTGTGGCCTGGAAAACGCCTGGCTCTGCTGCAGGAGGAACAGCGAGGAAAGCCTGGAAAACGCCTGCAAGCGTTGGGAGGAAAGATGTGATTAACTGAAAGTCAAGTGACGAAGATGTTGTTGGTATTGCAGGGAGTTTTGTTTCAGGTGGGTGATTATTTCATTACACAGCAGCACCTGTCCAGGATAAACTACGTGTTATATGAGCAAAAGAAACACAAATCTGTGAATAACCAGCAACCAGTGACGGTTTCTACTCTACAAAACTAAATCCCGCTACAGAGGAGGACATTAACCCTTTAAGACCTGAGCCTCAAAATGTCCACCTGGTCTTTTTTTCTTATTTTCACTACAAAAGGTCAGAAAATGTCCTGTGAGTGCTGGTGCCCATTTTTTCGTTGCGCTTTACAGCCAATATGGTGTAATTACGGTAATTTTACGGTAATTTCATCCAGTGGATTCCTGGGGGGGCACGAATGAAATTACCGTAACGACAATGTCGTTGCGCTTTACAGCCAATATAGTGTGTATTGTGTGTGTTAGTGTGTGTCTGTGTGTCTATGTGTCTATGTGTGTCTGTGTGTCAATGTGTCCATGTGTTAGTGTGTGTCTGTGTGTCTATGTGTCTATGTGTGTCGGTGTGTTAGTGTGTCTGTGTGTGTCTGTTAGTGTGTGTCTATGTGTTAGTGTGTGTCTGTGTGTGTTAGTGTGTGTCTGTTAGTGTGTGTCTATGTGTTAGTGTGTGTCTGTTAGTGTGTGTCTATGTGTTAGTATGTGTCTGTGTGTTAGTGTGTGTCTGTTAGTGTGTGTGTGTGTGTGTGTGTGTGTGAGTGTGTGTGTGTGTGTTAGTGTGTGCAATGCATTCTGGTAGCATTCTGGTAGCTCTGCATTCTGGTAGCTCTGCATTGCATACAGCATAAAGTTCAGGTTACTTCATGTAAATCGGTGTCGTCTAGCCGCCTTTGGAAACTCCCAAAAAGCTTAAAATAAGTAAAGTATAGTGAAGCTTTATTTGATGATGAACCCATACGGTGCAGATGACAGACTGGAAATCGATCTGATGTGAGAACTTGTTGCTGCAAACGGCTGTTGACTCCGTATGAAGCCACAGTGGACATGAAGTCATTACGCCGTCACCCGTCATCCGTAGACACAGCTTACATCAACTGAAGAGCCATAAATCTCCCAGCATCCCGTCGATGTGACAGCTGCGAACCGCTCCGTCTATAGTACGGGATTATGAATCTGTTACACCAAAATGTGGAAGTGTAAACAAACGAGACACATTTTCATCTGCTCAGCCTCGTGTGTCAACCCGGCCTGCCACGTCCATATCCTCTTACTGCGACGGAGAGAGTGAGCGGCAGCCGGCGGGAAGCCTGAGCACAGCAATCCTATTATACCGAGTGTGTGTGTGTGTGTGTGTGAGTGTGTGTGTGTGTCAGATGACCCACTGCAGCTGGACTCTGTTAGCAGGCAGAACATCACAATCAACATACAGAAACAAAGTGCAGCCTCAGTGTGTTGGCGGCTCACATCATGTTCCATTACGAGGCCAGACAGCAGCACCAATAACAACACTGGAGTCTGAGAGGAAGGTAATAAACAGATGTCCAGGAGAGACGTCGCTCTTCCTCTCAGCGCTGAGTGTGTCTACGTTCCAATAATAGAAAGGAGGAGGCCTTGGTTTGGTCCACTCCAGTTCAGTTTTACTGCTGGTACTTTGACACATCAGTCTGTTGTAGCTGTTTACTGACTGCTTTGAGACACTGTACGGTCAGAAGGGTGTGATCCCTGGAGGGTTTAAACTCAGCGTCTTAGTTCTAATGAAGAGAAATTTACATTACGTAATGATACTTCAGACAATAACTGCAGTTTTGTTAGTATCTCTCTGCTCGACCCTTTCTTGTTTCTACACGATGAGACACCAAAACACTGAGACATAAAGCAACCAACCAGAGACCAGTCAGTAGCCAGTCGGAAACCAGCGTCCAACTGTCAAGAAACCAGTATATAACCAGTCAGAAACAAGTGTATAACCTTCCAGAAACCAGTATATAACTGGTCAGAATCCAGTTCATAACCATCCAGAAAACCAGTATATAACCAGTCAGAAACCAGTAAAGATCCTTCCAGAAACCAGTCAGAAACCAGTGTATACTGTTCCAGAAACCAGTCTGTAGCCGATCTGTAACAAGTCAGAAACCAGTGCATAGTCATTCAGAAACCAGTATCTAACCAGTCAGAGACCAGTCTAACCAGTCTATCCAGTCAGAGACCAGTCTAACCAGTCAGAAACCAGTGTATACTGTTCCAGAAACCAGTCTGTAGCCGATCTGTAACTAGTCAGAAACCAGTGCATAGTCATTCAGAAACCAGTATCTAACCAGTCAGAGACCAGTCTAACCAGTCTATCCAGTCAGAGACCAGTCTAACCAGTCTATCCAGTCAGAGACCAGTCTAACCAGTCAGAGACCAGTCTAACCAGTCAGACACCAGTCTAACCAGTGTTAATCTTTTCATAAATGTCATTACTGCAGCTGACAGTTTGGTTTTAAGTTCACGTCTCTGCATCATCAGATGTCAGCATCGGCCATGAGAGGAGGTGAATGTAGAAACAACGATGTGTTGTCATGAAGCCTGGAATCCTCCAACCTCCTGAAACATCAGAACAGGAAGAAGAAGAGGCCGACATGAGAGCGGCAACAAACGATCCAACCAGCAGAAACGAGTCCACCAAGCAGCCTTCCTGATCTAATCCCGCTCTGAGCAGAGGCAGTGCAGGTTAGTTACTTCCCAAACGGTCCTCTTGTACTTCATATTCCCCCCATCTTGACACATCTACGCTTCCTATTGGTGGCTGAGCTCTCCTCAGTCTGCTGGAGGCCGAGCTGGACCCGGTCTTTCATCAGGCAGACCGATGACGGGTCCGGCAGCTCCCATCGCTCAGACACAGCCGGCGTTTCATCCTCGTATCCATCCCCCTCCTGTCCCCGACAAATATATATAAACTCCTGAATTCCTCCGTCTCTCTCCATCAAACTGCAATCCTGCCGTCTGCACTCCTGCCATCGATCTCCTTCACATCCATCCGTCTCTCTCTCGTGCTGCGTCTTCATTTAGCACAGAGTGGTGTGGTGTTGGAGAGGCTGTGGGTGAGAACGACTGGCCACTAGACACCGGTGAAGCCTTTTGGTTTTACAGTTCTATTCAGTGGGTTTTACCAGCATGAAACGTAAATAATCTGCAGTTCTAAAGCAAAACAATCAACAAAGACATGGACATAAATTTGAATATTGCATCACATCCAATTACTAAACCAGATTAGCAAAATGAAACACAACACATTAGTAAGTTATTAAATATGAAGGTCGGTAAGTTCCTTCTGTGGAAAACAGCAGGAAAGCACAAGCTTTTTTGCGTTTTGGGGGTCTGAGAACCATCATTTCTGAACCAGGTCCCAGAGTGCAAAGATCTCAAAACGCTGTTTACGTGGCGCCGTTGTTATGCCCTGTACGCTACTATTTCTGACATGCTAGCATCGTAGCTCCACCTCTTTATAAATGTGCATGCATCCAGACTAGAGTCGTACCAGCTCGTCCACTTGCCGCCTCCAGTTTCCTCTTGTTTCCGTTACGCCGTCACAGCGCCACCAACAGGCCTGGCAGGTGTTTTACATCGTTTTCAGGCGCATCAAGTGAATTCATGTGGACGGACACATTTACTGAAACAGCTCCGTCTTTATGAAGAACGTTTTTGAATCTATAAGGCTTCTTGTGGACGGAGCCTGAGTTTCTAATTCTTATGACTACGACCTGTTTGAGTCTCAATAAATCAATAAAAATGTATGGCTGCTGGGTTTGTGCAATGTTAATATGCGTTTCTGTTATTGGTTTCCCTGTCGGTGTGTTTTGAAGACATGATGGTCGGTTTCTTTAATTGTCTGCAAATCTTCAAGATGTCCTCAAAGCTTCGTCATTTCTAGTTTGACATTTGTTGGGCACCACTTCCAGCAGGATACATCCACATCTGGTGTTCTAGTGAGTACCTCCAGCAGATACAATGCTCCCTATTCATGGTGTTGGTGAGTAGAAATGAGTTGAATTAACATTATTCTATAGTTGAACTCTGATTCTGATGAATGTTGCAGCTCTGGTTGTTCAGAACTCTTCTAGACACCATGTACGGATCACATTCCACTGATGATGTTGTATTTGTGTGTCTGTATGTGTGGTTAGCATCCCAAAGAGCTCAAACACACAGTATTAAAAGCTGTTTTCTTAGCTTCATATCCTGTAGTTTCCTCTGTGCTGCTGGCTGCTGGTGACTCAGAGGGAACAGAATATCATCAGAGTAAACAAAAGGGCTCTGAATTAAGGCCACTTGAAGCCATTGAGTGCTTTGGAGAGTCTCCCATTGTGTGGATAAAGAACCACAACTGCCACAACTTAATCACAGCTTTCACGTTCAAAGGCCGTTATTGTGGGGATGGATAGGACTCCGGCCAATTAGAGCCTGACCTCGCATCGAGGAGCATCAATGGGCCACAAGGAGCCGACTCTTCTGGCTGATTGTGGCTCGACTGAAAGCAGACGGCAGCTGGCAGCAAGAGGCCGAGTCTGAAGACAGATGGGCAGCACCGGGACCAATAAACAGTCCTGCAGGTCCATTTACTTTTACTGGATTACAGCTAACAAAACCAGCAATTACCAGGCAGGTAAAGCAGCACTAGACAGCCGTTCTGGAAGTCTTGGGGCAGCGAATGAGGGTTTTCCAGTGTGGTGCAAGTTCACAAAAGCTAGACAAAAGTGGCGATCTTCCAGAAATCAAGAGATACCAACTAGCCGCTAACTAGCCATGAATGTCTAGACAGGCAGCAGTGACCAGAACACAACATCTGGATAGCTGCTACACTGAAACTTGGGTATGTAAAACTGATTTGTAACCAGTAAACATGGACTTGGTGGGTTATTGTGTTTTCATGTCACCTTGTTGTGCGTCAGTTAAACCTAAACTCAGCTGGTGTTTCATGTGTTTACTTCTCTCCTGCTGCATTTTAATACATCTGAATTCCCAATAAAGTCGTTATCATTCACATAGTTTTCTGTTTCTGTTGTCAGACAATAGAGCGAGGATGAAATGATGACTAAAACCTGTTAAGACAACATGTTAACCAGCAGCAGGCCACAGCTCTGCACCACTAAACTACTGATTTTACAAACTGAATGCAAAGATATTTCCATATCAAATGAAAGTTGGAAGGGATAGAAAGTCCTGGTCCGTTGCTATATGGTGAAATGTTTTTCCCTGCACTTCACAGATGCAGAGAGTCTTCTTCCTGATGGGGGCGGGACAGCAGCAGCTCAGCTGCATTTAAAGCTACAGACACTCAAACATCTCATTAAGAACAAGGTTAAAACAAACCCGGGGATATACAGTCGTGGTGGAATGAACCATCTCTGCAGAGGTTTTGAAAATTGAAAGACACATTCCAGGGACTTTGATTAATTTGCTGGAAAAAGGGCCGAATGAGAGATGTTGAAGTTTGACAGTACTTTTACAGTGCAGTATGAATGGTTTCACTTTAGAAAACAGAGCTCTTCTTCTATCACTTAGACAAAGGGTGAAAATAAAGCATGACAAAGTTTTGCCTGCAGGCCTCATATCTCTGAATCCCCCCTGCTGAGTGCAAATACAGTTCACATGATGCTCTGAACGTTTCACACTGAATTAGTAAAGGCAGCCACAATCTACACAATCAGCCGGCTAATGGTACCTTTAAATGATTAAATTAACTCTTATACACCGTGAAGAGACCAGGGATCATCTCCAACTCTGCTGCTTGGAGTACAGGTTCTGGTGATGCTGCATTTCTTCTGCAGCAGGAAAACGATGCTGGAATGCAGGACCTGGCCTCGTGTGATTGACCAGCGATGTGTAATCCTGCTACGCTTCCAGCTGTGGCCTCTGCAGCTGGAACAAGCAGGTTCCTCTGCAGAGACCACAGGAGACTCACAGCTCGGTGCTTTTGTCACATCCTCGTGTCTAATTGGCTGTGCCATAATGCCAATCAGGCTCTAATGAGCAATTGGGACCAATTACAAACGATTACATCATCGCCTGGATCGCCTCTCGGACTTGGACGGCTGCCAGGGTATCATCACCGCTCATCTCTCCTCCTCCTCTTCCTCCAGATCGGTTTCTACGTCCTGTTGTCTTATTTTAATCATCAACTTCTTCACATCTGCTCTCCCTTTTCCTTCTCTTTATTCATGTTTTCTGCCAGCTCTGTGTTTCATGCACCCCCTCCTCCCTCCTCTGCTCTTCCATCCCCTCCCCCCCTTTGGCTTTTATTCATCCTCCTTCATGCTCGCCTCTCCCCCTCTCACTCC
>OMNN01103065.1:10199-20325 GCA_900302755.1 Chromis chromis
GATTAGCGATACCAAAAAGGACAGGCGAACAGGTGAATAATACAAAGTCTTTATTATTTAAAATCAGCCACAATCATTTACTCTCCCTGTACCCAATTCCCAGTTCAACTCCCAATTATTACAGGATCGGGGGATAAGTTCCCATAACACACACTGCAATCCGTAGACCCGCACTCGTGAGAGTTATTTACCCAGTATAAATGTGACTGGATGCACTAATCACTGCAAACTAAAACTGCAATGCAAATAGTACTCGAAAGAGTTACACACGTGAATGCACGGCACACGTACACACCTAGGCCCTACCTGACTGCATTACTGGCAGGCGACTGGTCATCAGTGCTAAGAGGTGGGGAGCAAGTTAACAAAATAAAACCAGAAAACAAACAAACATGAATGAAAAAAAGAAAAATATGATCTAGTCCGCCCCACGGGCAATACCCAGATATTTTGCCCTCTACCGGCTCACGTGCCGGGCGGACTAGAACAAAGAAACAAAACCCAAAAGAACAAACAAACCAAACAAATAATCCCTGGCAAGAGCAGCGACTGGACCCCCGATGCTCTGGTCTGTCGGTCGAATAAAACCACAACCAGCCGCCTTGAGGTCAACGGAGACACAGGTCCGTTCGTCCTGCACCTCGTGCTTCCTGCACGCCCGTGTGGAATGAGGTGTGCACCTTCCTCATTCCACCGGCTCCAAACCGGTTGCGGAAATCACCCTGTTCCCCCTACAGGTCATTATTTATAGCGCCCTAAGTTTTACTAAGTTTTGCTTTACCGCTGTGTCTCCAGACCGTCATTCCAGTACCTGGGGTGTGCGTCTCGGCCAGTTGCTGCTCTCGGCTACTAAGCAGGATGCCGAAACTTTCTACGAGAAGCTGAAGCTGGTGAGGAAGGAGCAGGTCGTCCCTCTGTCTGCTGCCAGCTACGAGTGTGGAACCTACCAGAGAGGATACGAGTACATTGTCAGGTATGTTTTTGTATTTTATTTCTATTTTTGTAGTTGATTTCTAGTTATCAATAGTAATAACTTGTGATTCTAAACAAGTCTGTCTGTGTGTTTAGGCTCCACATGCTCAGCGAGCTTGAGCACACTTTCACTGAGCTGCAGAAACATAAAGAAGGCTCCGCCCCAAGCCTCAGCCAGCTGCCTCCCCATTGGTCGGATCGGCTGGAGATGACCCAGAATTCCTTCAGGGCCAAGGAGCCGGTCCTGGCCCTCCGTCGTGCCCTGCTCGGCCTTGGACCCCAGTAAGAGCATTGAAACATCTGCAGGCACATACACACATCAACACATCTTTTAGTTGTTTAAACCCTTGAAGACTTTACTTTTTATGAGGATTAATTGTGTGTTTGTCTGCTGCTGTCTTTAAATTATGCGCTACAGTGTTTGCTTTCCACTACAGGATGTGTGTATCCCAAACTTATCAGTATCTGTTATCATTATTTAACCTTAAACCTAGCGTAGGCAGTCATTTTTTGCACATCTGTATCTCAAACTTATCAGTATTTTTTATCATAATTTAACCTTGAACCCAGCGTAGGCAGTCATTTTTTGGCATCACTGGGCAAATATTCCACAATAGGCTTTCAGCACATTATAATTCAAGTGGTGACAGTGAAGTACACTTCTGCATCTCCTCTTGGCGAGGATGTGGGCGCTGAATGGGTTTTATAGAGGACTTTTAACTGATAGAGTTGGTTTTGTGTACCATGTGAAGCTGAAAGACGATGTTGACTTTTAATTTGACTATTTTTATCGCTTATGAAGTGCGGTCATGCGATTGCAGCTTTAACTCTGTGTTGCTCTGCAGGACTGTGTGTCAGGAGCTGGTGGGGGAGTGCTGGTTACAAAGCGCCCGGGTGGCCAGAAAGGCAGGACACCATCAGACAGCCTTTAATGCTCTCCTGAATGCTGAAAACACACACCGGGCTGAGCTGGTCACAGAGAAGGCCAAGTGGCTTTGGTCGAAGGTATAACCAACCTCTAAATTCAACCAATATACAGGGAGAAGCAGATTGTCTTGAGATGTTGCTTGTAATGTGTGTGTGTAAAGTTTGGTTGTATAGCATATTTTGATTCTGTTAAACCAGAAAATATCAGCTATCATTTACCAACCCCTGATATATGTGCTCTTCTATTCAGAGCTCAGTTCTTGTATTACAGAAATAGGACTTTCACACATAATGTATACAAACATACACATACAAAACTCTAATCAAAGCTTCTGTGTTTCCCTCTTCTTCAGGGCGATGTACACCAGGCCCTGATCGTCCTGCAGAAGGGTGTGGCTCAGTGTTTCCCTGATGATGAACCACTGACGGACCCTCGCAGCCTCCAGACTAAAGGCAAAGCCATGCTGCTGGTGGGACGCTTCATGGAGGAAACAGCCAACTTTGAGTCCAACGCCATAATGAAGGCATACAAGGTACAAGCCATAATCGTCAACATTACTAGTACTTTTTTTGTTTTGTCAGACACTATCAGTAGACTTGCCTATTATATTAATGCATGTACAAACTGGACATCAAAAGCAGACTTTAGATATCCACTTGGCACTTTCAGAGAGGCAGTTCTCCCAGAAACTGACAAAATAAAGTAAAAATCAGAGGCATTATTTCAAATGTTACAGGCCTCAACTGATGTTTCCTTTAAAACCACAAACCAGTGATGTTAAAGTAATTCCTTGATTGCAGCTGCACATTAGGGATTCATAAAAGTTGCTCTTTTATCAATTGCCTTGTGTTCTCTAGGATGTGACCAATCTTCTGCCAGAGTGGGAGGATGGGAACTTCTACTTAGCCAAGTACTACGACAAAGTGATGCCAATGGTGACTGATAACAAGCTGGAGAAACAGGGGAACCTCATCCGATACATCGTCACGTACTTCGGAAAGTAAGTTGTTCTTTCGGATTATATCCAGCCATTCATGGTTATATCAAACCTTAGCAAATACTTTTGTCAGTCACTGTGTACTCATTAGTTTCCTCATCAACCATCCCATTTGTAATTTGACTTATTCTCAGAGCCCTGCAATTTGGAAACCAGTACATCTATCAGGCGATGCCTCGCATGCTCTCTCTCTGGCTGGATTTTGGAGCCAAAGTGTGTGAGTGTGAGAAAGGTGGGTGGCCAGTATTGTCTGCTTAAGTATACAAAGATGATGCACGGAGGGCACTGAGATACTTGCAGTGTCTGCCCAATCCATTAGAAGACCCATTCCTTAAAGCCTATTTACTTTTGCATTCATATCCCTCTGCCACAGCCGGCCGAGCAGACAGACAGATGCGACAGGAGCTGGCTAAAATTAACACGGCCGTGAGCGAGCACTGTGCCAACTTGGCGCCGTACCAGTTCCTGACTGCCTTTTCCCAGCTCATCTCCAGAGTGTGTCACTCCAGCGACGAAGTTTTCACCGTCCTCATGACTATTGTGGCCAAAGTGTTCCTCGCATACCCCCAACAGGCCATGTGGCTGATGACCGCTGTCTCCAAGGTACATTCAAAGCATACTCCAGGACTTCTAATGCCTGTTTGTTTAAATGGCTACATGTCACCGTAGCTACTATGTTAGTTTATATACTGTACATGTATGTATGCCACTGTGTTTATAATATGAGTTTTGTTTATATGTGCATGTGCTTTTGTCTTTTCCTGATACTGAAATGTAATTTAACAGATCCATTCCATCCATGATCCATGATTATTGAACTTATAGATGTTTCATCACCTTCAAGATTACTAAAAGGCTTTTTAAAAAGATCTCATATGCACTCTTTGTCTGCGTGTTTTCAGTCGTCCTACCCGATGCGTATGAACCGCTGTAATCAGATTCTTAAGAAAGCCATCAGTCTGAAACCGTCTCTGGAGAAATTCATTGGAGATGCAAACAGACTGACTGACAAGCTGCTGGAGCTCTGCAACAAGCCGGTACATACACACGCACACATACACGTACATTCACACATATATACACCGATCAGCCACAACATTATGACCACTGACAGGTGAAGTGAATAACATTGATCATATTGGTACTATGTGGTGTTCTGCTGGAAAACCTTGGATTTTGCCATCCGTGTTGATGAGACTTAGACACCCAAATTAACATTATCCCAGAACAAACACACTCCCTCATGAAAATGGCAATCCCAAACAAATCAGAGATGGTCGAGCAGAAGGCCCCTGATGATTTTCATTGGAATAACCCAGAAGGTGGTGCAGCAGTTAAGAGATGTTTCTGAATTTGTCTTTCAGGTGGATGGAAACAGCACCACCCTCAGTATGAGCGTCCACTTCAAGCAGCTCAAACGTCTGGTGGAGGAGCCGTCCTTCAGCCAGATCTTGATCCCGCTGCAGTCAGTCCTGATCCCGACGCTGCCCTCGACGGGCGGAGCAAACACAGAGCACGACGCCTTCCCCGGACACTGGGCGTACCTGGATGGCTTTGAAGACATCGTAAGAAAAAGAGGGTGTTGATTATTGTCATCCATCTGTGTGGAATGTTTAGTATTTAACACTAGCATGTGTGTTTGTAGGTGGAGATCTTGGCCTCCTTGCAGAAGCCTAAGAAGATCAGTCTGAAGGGTTCAGATGGTCGGAGCTACACCATGATGTGCAAACCTAAAGACGACCTGAGGAAAGACTGCAGACTGATGGAGTTCAACTGCCTCATCAACAAGGTGTGTGTGACATTGACTCAGATTAAAAAAACATACACTGAGATAATAGTTTAATATACCTGCACAGTCTTTATAATTAGTTACCATGGATTGTGCTATTGGTGTATTTGGAGACAATAAGCTCTTTCTCATGTACGTGAATTGAGGTGGACAAAAAGAGCATTAGGAACACCTTTATATAGACATATAAAGATAAAAAGACTAAGTGTCTTATATACTTTATTGGAATGTGCGTTTTACATTTGCATCAGCAGCAAAAAGAAAAAACAAGAAAATGCCCAATTTGTCTGATGATTTTAAAGAACCATTCTAATTTTTCAGTTGACATTTTTTCAAAAAAAAGGTCCTCATTGTTTTATATTATATGAGTGAATTTCTCCATAGATTACATTGTGAATTTTACTTTTCCAGCTTATTGTTGTTGCTTACTGTTATTTTTTTTGCTTTATTCTGGCCTCAAAATTGTCCCTAAAGATTGTGAACCGAAACTATACATTTTTAAAACCACAAAGATCAGATTTAGTACAGGGCTGTTGTCTGGTTCTCATTATATTGTGTAAATAGTGTTACAACATTCTCAAAAAGGTATGTGTCCATGCTTTCTGTGTGTGTAGTGCCTACGTAAAGATGCTGAGTCAAGACGGAGGGAGCTACATATCCGCACCTACGCTGTGATTCCCCTCAACGAGGAGTGCGGCATCATCGAGTGGGTCAACAACACTGCTGGACTGCGACACATTCTCACCAAGCTGTACAAAGAGAGAGGTATCCTCACATGTAAAGTTTATAGAAGTAGAGATAACCCGTTAGGTCAATAAATGTGGTGAAATAATTTAATGGTTTGTGTTTTTAAGGTGTCTACCTGTCAGGTAAGGAGCTCAGGAAGCTTATACTTCCAAAGACGGCGCCCTTTGAGGAGAAACTACGAATCCACAAGGACGTACTATGTGCTCGGCATCCCTCCGTTTTCCACGAGTGGTTCCTCCGGACCTTCCCTGACCCCACATCATGGTGCGACCTCCCTTACAACTCTCTATCAATCACATTTAAAGGAGTCACTGTTCAATAAAGAATCTAATTTAATGTGTGTCTGAAGCTGTTTTAGTTCTGGATTTTAAATTTTGCAAGTTGTGGGTGGTTACAAATGCAGAAAGAGTCCAGTACAGGTTTTAAGATCAGGATAAATTAAGGAATTAAAGTTTTGTGTTTGTGTGTGTTAACAGGTACAGCAGTCGCTCTGCATACTGTCGCTCCACTGCTGTCATGTCCATGGTGGGCTACATCTTGGGTCTGGGAGATCGCCACGGAGAAAACATCCTTTTCGACTCCTTCACCGGGGAATGTGTTCACGTCGACTTCAACTGCCTCTTCAACAAGGTTTGAGAAATTTACATCATTCAATATTTCAATAAAAAATCATAAAAGAATAATAGAAAAAGTTTTTGTTTTTAGGTGTCACTTGGGTTTTGTCTCTCTTTCCACTTTGTTTCTCTCATGCCCCTTCTCTCCCTCTCCACTAGGGGGAGACATTTGACGTGCCTGAGGTGGTTCCCTTCCGTCTGACCCAAAACATGGTCCATGCTATGGGTCCCATGGGCACTGAGGGTCTCTTTAGGCAGGCCTGCGAGGTCACACTGAGACTAATGAGAGACCAGAGAGAGCCACTTATGAGGTACACTCACATAAATACACCATGATTATCAAATTATCCCATTATAATCTGTAAATACACATTTAAAACAAGAACTGTAGTGGGAATAGGGTAAGTTTACAAAGCAAGTATTATAAGTGTGAGTGGATTTCCTATATTTTGGCATTTTACTATACTATCGTACAGTAAGTGTCAGTCAAACTTTCTTAGGTCAACATTTCTGTTTCTAATTTTCCCTCCAAGTGTGCTTAAGACCTTCCTTCATGACCCGCTGGTGGAGTGGAGCAAACAGGCCAAAGGACTATCGAAAGCCCAAGCCAATGAGACAGGGGAGATAGTTAATGAAAAGGTGTGTATATTTCTTAGATTTTGCCACTGAAAGTGTGTTTACACGCAAACAAAGCAGCATGTATTTCTAATATAACCTGTATTTGTTGTGTCATCCCTCTCTGCCAGGCTAAAACCCACGTGTGCGACATCGAGCAGCGTCTGCAGGGAGTGATAAAGAGCAGGAATAAAGTGCTGGGTCTGCCTCTGTCAATAGAGGGACACGTCCACTACCTCATACAAGAAGCCACAGATGACAAACTGCTCTGTCAGATGTATTTGGGCTGGGGACCCTACCTGTAGAAGAATTTAAGATGCTTTCCGTTTGTTAAAAAGATCTTTATAATTTAATTTTTGTTCCACCATTTCCACAATTAGTTTTGAGTTTCCTGTTTTTTTGGAAACAAATTAAGTGCCATTTCTGTACATTCTCTTGTAATAAAAGATGCGTTTTGTTAGTTTAATTTTGTCTGTAAACGTGCCCAAGTGTGCCTTCTAATCTCTTAACGCTCCTTAGATTGACAGAAGCAGTCTGACGGTCAGCTGACTGTTTTTAATCCCTTCTCTCTCTCCCTTCTGCTCACCTTTTCCCCACACTAGCACCAATTAGAGTGAAATGTTTGCTTAAGAAGCTGAAAGAAGACTGGGCTGAGGTAGCAGCAGTGGCATGCGGTATTTTTTAGTTTTGATTATTAAGTGAGACGTTTTTCTTTTATTGCCCAGTCATGAGTTCAGACACTCAGAAAATCACAGTGTTTTTCGTTATTACTTTTCTTCTTTTCGTCAACGCATGGCTGCTGTTCCAAATTGCTTTAGGATAGAAACCTTTAAAGAAGCTGGACACCTTTTTTTTCCCCTTTGAGGATATCTATGAGTGGCTTTGGTGTTGCATTCTGCAGCATGGTGTGAATATCTGTACTACTGCAATGGAGTGTTTCTATGGGGATAATAACAGACCATTCAGTGCAATGACTGTACGGTGCAAGTCTCTTTTTGGCTGACAAAGGAGCTGCAATCAAATTTTTATCATCATAATTCTTCCACAGAACTACTGAATGTTTAGTTGCTATTTTATTTTGTTAAATCGTTGGTGTTTGTAGAGATTATGCTTTTATTTTGAAAGGTTTTGAATTTTTTCCCCCAGAATTAGTTATAATTAATTTTATAACAGCTACGAATGTTCATGTTTAGCTATTGAACAGCTTATTAACTATTAAAATATTTAAATTAATCTTAAATAACGTTAAAAAAAAATAAAAATAAAAAGCTAGCAATGGAAGTGGTAAAGTCAACAAGATAACGGTAAATATACAGTATATGTATTTACGTTACAAGTGACCGTTAGTTTAGTGACACTCAAACCGAGGCTGGATGTTAGTTAACGCGGGTTTGGTCAACTAAAACAGCCGGTTAAACCGACGAAAGTCCCCGACATGACCGGAGGAGGATAAACGGTCAACGGCACACGGCAGGTGCCTGCACTTGCGTCGTCTCCATGGGCTCGGCTGGTCGGTGTTAACAGTAATCTGGCTAACGGAGACGGAGGCAGCTGCTAGCCGGTTGAAGCTATGGCTAAGTGTGCTGGCTGTTGTTGTTGGTCATTTGGTGTTTTACATTAGCAACGTTAGCTCGGTCCTGCTCTGCCGTTGACGGTCGGTGGGTTTACCCGGAGAAGGTGCGCGACCTTGGGGGGGACGGTGTCATGGATCTGACGCGGTTGGCGGTGGATGCTGGTCAGTTCATCAACCGGGCGGTTCAGGTAAGTAAAACAAATAACCGAGTTAGTATCAGCTAGTTGGTGTTATTAAATTATACTGAGGCGTTATTATCGCCCTAAAGGACACAGAGTCACAGCCGTTAGTAATTAAAATATTAAATAAAGTGCGTAAGTTTAGCTGAATTTTGTTGTGTTTTTCGCTCCAGTACACGGGGGAGAGTCTTGGTCAAGCCGACAAGACAGACTTAGAACCCGGGTTGGAGGAGCTCCTAGCCCGGGTAGACGCCACCAAGACCTGGACGGACCAGATAATCTCCCAGACGGAGGTTTTACTGCAGCCAAGCCCTGGTGAGAGATGTATTATTTATTCAAGGTGTCTTTATATGTCTTGGATTTAATAGGACACGTACAAATCTTTAATTAATTTCTGGTGTTTGAATTTAAACAAACAAAGCCTGTCATTTCTGTCTTTATTATCAAAATTCAGTAGATTAAACTATAGCTATAACATATTACTATGCAATACTTACCATACAGCCTGTAGAAGATCAGATAAAACTTTGTTAATTCTAATTCTTTTGCCACATATGACTCAGAAAAAACTAATTAACAGGTTAAGAAATGCAGTGCCCGTTAGAAAAGCAACATGTAAGTAGATACACACCTGAAAATCAAATAAGGAAGCTATGATAAGACTAGAATAGAAAGGTAAAAGTCATGCTGGCATTGATACCGAGGCAATAAGTAATATCGCACATGATATTGCAATATTGCATGTGAAATTGAAATGTCACACATGATAATAAAAAAAGTATTGCACATAAAATTGAAGTATAGCACCTGAGAAATTAAAATAAAATTATTGCACATTACATTAACATGTTGTTATTGCACAAGTAATCGAAATATAATACAATTAATCAAATTCATATGGTAGAAAAAAGCCTGTTTTACTGTATAAACCAAACTCTAATTGCAATTCTTATCCATGGAGAGAAATTATCTGACAGTATTTGTGTTTAATATGTAAGAAAACATGTCTGATGGGAATTCATATGCACCTAATAATAATAAGTATTTCCTACATATGATACTAGCACATTTAGTACTTGTACTTAGTAGTTACACTGTACAAGGCAGGTCAATTTTATTCATACAGCTCAGCATCACAAATCACTAAATTTACCATCCGAGCAGCACAGGACAACCACCCCCTAAAAATCTCATGAAGAGTAACATCGGGTGGATCCCTCTTACAAGGTGTGCAGACATACTATAAATCAGTGGTTCTCAACTGGTCCAGCCTCAGGACCCACCATGTCTGTATTAATAACGGTTGCAACCCAAATTTTTTGAAGTTTGCTGTTCCTGTCAACAAATTAAGGTTTATTTGGGTGTAGTCTCAGCGCATTTTGATACAGCTTGGGAAAATTTTTTGGCTTATTTTTTGCTCATCTTGGTATATTTGGACACTTTTACCAAGTTTTGGGCATATTTTGGCCCATTTTGACAGATTCCGAGCACATTTTGGTATATTTTTGGCACGTTTTAGCATAAATTTCTCCAATAAGCTGGCAGAGCCAAATCTAGAGGTTAATAGTGGGAAACTACTGGTGTCACTTTTGGGTCCCGACCCACAAGTTGAGAACCACTGGTCTGAAATATCCAGCTTGCATTGAAGCTGACATGTATTAAAAGGGCTTTCTTACCTCTGCAATCCGCAGGATGGAGTCTCCATTAATGTC
>OMNN01103078.1:0-14113 GCA_900302755.1 Chromis chromis
GCCTAGTGGTTTGTGGAGTGAACTTGTAACTGATGGGTTGCTGGTTTCAGTCCCCGGACTGGCAAGAGGTTGAGGTGGGAACTTGAGAGCGACTGCTTGTCCCAGTCACCACCACTGTGGGCCCTTGAGCAAGGCCCTTAACCCCTGACTGCTCCCCGGGCGCTGCACCGCGGCAGCCCACTGCTCCTAGTCTGTATAGTTAAGGTTAACTTTGAATAGGATGGGTCAAATGCAGAGAAGGAATTTCCCCAAGGGGATCAATAAAGGTTAGATTATTATTATTATTAGATGATTAATTGATTAGGTTTTTGTAACTTTATGTGAAATGAATAATCTAAGAAATTCTTTTTTCTTTTGTTATAATTTATGGCATTATAACTGTGTTCTACTGCACCAAAAGACATTTTTGCGTTCTCTATACTACTAGTCATGGTTGGGCTGTATTCGTATAGATGCAGGACTTAATATTGCAGTGAAAAATGATCCTACAGTGAGTAAAAATGTGACAGGACCAAAAAAAACACCCAGAAACTTCTTGCACATAAAGTGTATCTTTCTTGATATTCAGGCCTTTTCTAGAAGAGCCTTATCGGAATGTACTGATTATGAATTTGTCCATTTGTTCTGTGCAGGCTGACTGCAGAGGTCGACAGTGAAGAGTTGTCCTGGGTCCAGTCCAGTGTTGATGAGGTCATCACCATGCTGCAGCAATCCCCAGGTTTACCCTCTGTCCCCGAGGTCAGTATATGTTCTCCTCTGGTGATATCGCTACCACATCACATACATCTGATTTTGTTGTGTTTATTTTTAATCGATATCGGAAGGAAAAATATGCCGAATCAAATTCTTGCCAAAACATACGTGAGGCACAAATTTCAGTGAAAATAAGAAATCTCACTGAGCCAGAATCAGCTGTTCACGCCGGTGTTTTGTAAACGACATCTGTTGAGCTTTTACACGTGGTTGTGACTGCTCATCAATGTGTCTTCCTTCAGAGCACATCCCTGCTGGCAGGAGGCTCCTCCAGCTCCTCCAACACCCTGACGGAGCGGCTGCTGAGGCAGAACGCCGAGCTGACAGGTTTTGTCAGCCGTCTGACCGAAGAGAAGAACGATCTGAGGAACCACACGCTACGCTTGGAGGAAGAACTGCGTCGCTATCGGCAGGCTGGACTGGGATCCGGCGACAGCGTGAGTACATCAATGAAAAACGTGTATGGATTAAAAACTGTATTCTAAAATCAAGAAGCTACAATACTGCTGTGTTTCTGGTATAATCAGTGGTAATAATCTTCAGTAATCTAAGAACTTTGTTTATTGGAGACATAATATTTGTCTTATTCAAGCACATGTGCGTTATAAATTACATCTAATGGACTTTAGTGCCAGAAAGAAAGGGATTACTGCATTTTTAGGCATTTACATTCTATTTGAAATAAATGTTAATGTCGATTATGTGATTTCGTCCTGCAGTCCAGCAGGAGAGTGTCAAAGACGGACACGGCAGGTATGATGTTCTCTCAGGAGCGGGAGGCTTGGGCTCGAGAGAAGCTCCGTCTGGAGAAAGCTTTACATCTGGCTCAGTCCCACGTGGCCCGACTCAGGGGAGAGATCAGGTCCGACACCCTGCGAGAGATAACCGGGCCTGAGGCTGACAATGCTGCACTGAAGGTCAGCAAATAACAACACATGAATTTGTATCTGTGGAGGTTCTTTGGGTCACTCACCTGTATTAAATCACCATTGAGAACTAGTAAAACATGACCTGAATGCTTGAGTGTAAAATTGAAAGGCTCATTTTCTCTTTTCCCTTCCTTTCTGTCCCCACTTCCAGAGGATGTATGGGAAGTACCTGAGGTCAGAAAGCTTCCGCAAAGCACTGATCTACCAGAAGAAGTATCTGCTGTTACTGCTGGGCGGTTTCCAGGAGTGTGAAGAAGCAACGCTGACGTTGTTGTCCAGGATGGGCAGCCGGCCGTCGCTCTCCAGCCTGGAGTCCCTCAGCCAGCGCCGCCGCGGTCTGATGCGCTTCCGTTCTGCCGTCCGAGTCTCTATCGCCCTCTCCAGGTAGGCAGCTGGAAGTCTGGCTTTACTCATTTTTTTTAAAGGAACACAACAGAGATTATAAAACCGATTGTTTTTGTTCATCCAGAATGCGTTTCCTTGTGAAGCGATGGCACAAGGCTACAGGGATGAGCTCCTCGACCTCCTGCAGTGTCAACAAGAACGGAACAGGACAGACGTTAGGTAACCAAAGCACATCTTATCTCATCATCTTGTGGCTTTTACATGTTTCCAGTTAGAAGTGATTCTCATTCTCATTTTCTTAATGTCTTTCAGGTTCGGAGGTGAGGGACTCACCATATCTTCATCCAGGTAATGTGGAGATGTACAGACAAGGAAGTGCAGGAGGAGGAGGAGGAGGAGTCTCCAGCAGCAGAGGAAGAAGTGGACGTGAATCCCCGAGATCAGCCGCCTCCTCCACACATCACAGGTACAACCTCCATGCTATTAGTCTGACTCACTGGATGTAGGAAACATGTATAAGCCTGCCACTTGTCGCTCATGTCAGCTGGCTTTCCCCTTCTTCTGCTATCTGCATTACTACTACTGCTACTAAAAGTGTGGAAATCCTCTTATTTTAGAAGACAGAAGATGTTAAATATAGTTTCAATGATAAATAATCATCAGCTGGCAGCACTTATTACTTATTATATACAACCACTACTGTATATATCATATCAATGAGCAAATTGAAAATGGAAGAATAATAAAATCCTGAATGGAACTACTTGTTTTGACAGTTCATTGCATGAACATGAAAAAATATAAAATTACAAAGTCAATCTTCTTGACAGCACTGTTTAAATCAGTTTCTTCAATTCTGTTTCATGTTGTTATTTAGTAGCGATTCTCTTGTTTGTTTGTTCTGCAGGTTTCAGATGGCCGGAGACCACGGACCTCTCACCTGTTCCCACCTGCAGAGCTACGACCCCGACCGGGCACTCACCGACTACATCTCCAGACTGGAGGCCCTGCAGAGGAGGCTGGGCAGCGTCACATCAGGTAGCACATACGGTTCAGTCACTTTACATGCACAACAGTGAGCAGGTTACAGGTAGCTGTCCCAGCTCGACTTCTTCTGGAGAAAGACGATGTGCAGTATATGTGTACATGCATAACTGGCTTCCTAATCAGCTGTTTCTATGTGCACATTTTAGTCAGACTAAACTGACATGGAGCTCACAATACTGTTAACATTGAAATAGTTAAAGTGATGAAAACACCACGAGACCTTTTAACAGCAGACATCTTGATTTGTCACAGTAGGAACAACACAGGTGTATAAAGGAGGGACACAGCAGGTAAATAAGGAACCGTTTTAATTAATTACAATAACATAATGATTTTGGTTGTTCAAGTTTTTTGAAATATTACGTTGCAATAATTTCCAGAACATATATCTGAACACTGGTTAAAGCCATATTTTTTGTTTCATTTTGTTCACATATTAGAGTCAAAGTTTTAGAAATAAAACCAGAAAGTTTGGGGCAGTGGTGGCCTAGTGGTTTGTGAAGCGAACTTGTAACCGGTGGGTCGCCGGTTCGAGCCCCTGGACTGGCAAGAGGTTGAGGTGAGAAAGTGAGAGTGACCGCTTGTCCCAGTCCACTGTGGGCCTTTGAGCAAGGCCCTTAACCCCTGACTGCTCCCCGGGCGCTGCACCGCGGCAGTCCACTGCTCCTAGTATGTATAGTTAAGGTTAACTTTGAATAGGATGGACAGATATCTGACCAGTTACACACCTAATTTGTTTCCATCTTTGTCTCCTATTAGATGTGTGTTAACACAGCCTGCAGTTCAGCCAAGTTCAATCAACAAGCTCCTGAATTGTTGTGCCAAGGAACTCAGAATGATTTGTTTGTTGCAGAATCTGTGAATAAATTTTGTTGAAAAATTCTGACTTTTAGGTTAAATTTGTTAGTTTTTCCCAACGAATCCCAAAAATCACACATGATTAGCTTTTTCTGTTTTTACACTTTTCCAATATGATAGATGGTGTAATTTTGGAGTTGTTTTAAAAAACAAACAAACATCAACCTCTTTTCCGTTTGGTATCACTGTGAACTGAATATCTTTCTGACTTTTGGCCAGACAAACAGTTTTACAATGTTGTTTGCTATCATTTTCTGGCCTATTACAGTCAAAACTCATGTATATAATTCTCAACAGGCCAACTGATGAATAAAATAACTGCTAATTACAGCAATATCCATCAAATAATACATCTTATTCAAAGAGCTTTTACTCCTATATGACTTCTGCATCAGTAGATGTTTTCATGATGTTAGTACGTCTCCACGGTTACCTGAGAAATCCTTTGTTCCCTAGTGTCAATCTACAAAACTGGGTCACCTGTCAAATCAAACTGAGACCTACAAAGGTGCAGCGCTTACGTGTTACGCCTCAGGATAAAACACTTCCACTGAGGATACACCTGTCCTCCCCCACCCTCCTCTGTCCTCGAGGTTCATTTCACTAATTGGAACATCCTCCATGTTGGTGATTTCCAGGTCACGGGGGGAGAGAGGATGCAAGGAAACGCAGCATAATAAAAAGCACCCAGTGTGACCGGTCGGTGTGCCAACTCTAGAACTGATTAGTGCAACCACTAAATATTATCACTGCCTGTTCAGATGAGCCTCTAATGTACGTTCAAACTCCAGTCAGACTGGTGTAGAAACCTGCAGGACATGAGGAAAAACTCGCCGAAGCAGAAAGGAGTGGAAGGAGAGAGGAGAGACGTCTGCCAGAGGGAGAGAAGAAACTTCGCTCTCATCTGAGGGTATAAAACAAACCGATCTCCCAGAGGAGCCGTGTCTTCAGCTCCGGTTCAAGAAGCTGCTTAGCGAGAGCTCGGAGTGCTGCCACGGATCCTGAAGAGCAAGCATGTTTATCTGAGCATGTGTGTGCAAGCAGATGACAGCGGCTCACTGTGATCTCTACACCAGGAGAACCGGCTGGATCAGTCACTTTGTTGTGTGCCATTGTGTTTTGTTTTGTTCATGCGCCGCCACAGAGTCTGCGTTTTCAGATCTTAAGCCTCACTTCTGCCCAGAATGTAGGAAGAGCGTGCATTTGGGATTAAGTTTGACTAAGGTTTCTAAGCCAGACTGACATATTAGAGTGGATTATTGTCTGAGGAGAAGATTTTTTTTTCTTGAAGGTTTGAGATTAAACAACACAAAGTGAGGGGTTGAGGCTTCACAATGCTGGAAGTGGAACTCACAGCAATCCGACTCGTCCGACCAGTCTCCGCAGTCGTCGTCTCCGTCGCAGTGGTAGATGTCCAGGATGCAGCGTCCGTATGCGCACTGGAACTCCTCCACGCTGCAGGTGGCTGTCATCACATCTGAGGCTGCACAGACACATGGACACGTTAAACAGATGCTGGGAAAGATGGTGCGGCAGCTGGCTGTCGGAGGCTCTTTGAAGCCTCTCTGCTGAGTCTGTCAGAAACTATACGTGAAGTGAAGGGGACGCCCGGCCTCTCTATTTAGGCAGCGAACGTGTTTACATGCTCCGCAGTAAGCTCGTTAACGAGAGATCTTAGCTAACGTGCAGCTGCTCGAAAGATTTTCCCTTCTTGCGGCCATATTTTGAGTTATGATGAAGAGTTTTTGATCGGAGAGCCTGGACCGACTTGACAGGCTCTCTCAGGAGGGAGAAGACAGTTTGAGTTTTACAAATAACACACGGCTCACATATGGAAATGCAATCATTTAGAGTCACTTACTGCAGTATTTTGTTGAAAGAGTTTGGATTTAATTATTTGATTATTATGATTACAAACCACTGCTCAAAACCCAGTTAAAGTTCCTACTGAAAGTTACAAATATATCAGTACTCAAAACATGTTTTGTGATTTTTTTTAACAACATTCTAGAGTTTTTTAGTGTTTTTATGTTATCAGAAGAGAGCACAAGTATAGATTAGGTATTCGATATTGGATTGAAGTTAAATATAGCCATCTTTTTTGTGGGTAAAAATAGGGATGATACATAGGGGTGGGACAAAATATGGATACAGCGATATATCATCGTCCTTCCTCATGCGATATGAGTATCGATACGTTGGCGCCAAATATGGATACTTTAATTAATATAATAAGGCGCTCTAATAAGGCGCTCTAAACCCTGCCAGATTCCCCTGCCAGCTGCCATTTCCCCAGTGTCACTACTTAATGACTCCACACGGTGGCGTTTATCACATGAATGAGGGAGACTTGAGCGGAAATTAATTGGCCCAAGAAGAGTTTGTACAGGTATAATGGAGGACAGCAACGCTACCGTAAGAGACGCCCCATCCACGTTTAAGTCCAAAGTGTGGACCCATTTGGGCTTTGGCAACATTGAGGGAACAAGCAAGCTGGACAAAGACTATGCCATATGCAAGAACTGCCTCGCAAAAGTAAAGTACTCCGGAACATTGTATTTTTCAGTTATAGATATTGTAGCGATCGCAGAGCCGGTCGCTAGTACGGGACTGTTGTGCTGCAATGCATTGTGGGAGGTTGGGGTTTTATTAACGTTTTTGCTACCATGAGTGAGAAGGGTAGCGGGGCTGATGGCTACCTGCCACTGTTTGCATGTTGGTGTTCTACTGTGGGTGCAAATAAAAGACGAAAGCCCTGGCTCAAGCGTCTTCCTTCCACACTGCTCATTACATGATGTATTGTTTTGTGATTGTCTTGCAATATAACGATTATCGTACCTTTTATTAGGGGTGGGAATTACCCTGTAATTCCCACCCCTAATGTTACGTATTATTGATATTTTACTACTTACATTCTTAAGTTGTTTTACATCTTTGTTTCCTATCTACACTGCCTGCAGTTCAGCCGAGTCCAACCAATAAGTTTCGGAATGTTTGTCACGTCACTTTTGGTTGCAGCTGAGTCCCGAATGGCTCCTCAGTTGTGCCAAATAACACAGATTATTTTTTTTATTTTATTTTTTTTTTCGCAGAATCTGATCTTTGGCAGACTGGCATGAAGTTGAATTGTGATAAATAGTAATAATTTTCAAAAGCACCAGCTAGTTTTGGGGTTCAGAGAGTTAATCTTCTTTCCTGTTTAAAATCACTGTGAACTAAATATTATGGGGTTTTGGGACAAACAAGCAATCTGACAATGCCTCTTTGTCAGTTTGGAGAGCACAAGTATAATTTAGTTATTTGATTATGAATTAAAGTTGAGAAAAAAAAACAGCTGTTTTGCGGGTAAAGACAGTCAGCCCTTTGATCAAAACTGGGTTTATGAATGAAACTTTTTGTTTGAGAAGGGTAACTTACGACAATTTTCCTCATCTGATCCGTCCTTGCAGTCCGTGTCTCCATCACAATACCAGTGCTCGGCGATGCAGCTCCCATCTGTACAACGGAACTCCTTGTCTGAACATTTGCGCATATCTGGCACAGAAAAAACACACGAGACATGTCAAAAGACAGCGTGAATAAACTTCTGTTTGCATGCTAGTGTTTGTGCGTCTCCGTGTGTGCACCCACCACACTGTTCATCACTGTTGTCCCCGCAATCATTGTCGCCGTCACAGTGCCACAGGCTGCGGATACAGTAGCCGTTCTGGCAGTGGAACTCGTCCTCCTCGCACTCCCTGGGAGCTGCAGAGGAAGAAGAAAAAAAAAGAGGGAGGTTTCAGAGGACAAATGATATAGATACAACAAAAGCAAAGAACAGGTACTATACAAGAAGGTGGTAAGACGCTGCTGTCCTTGAGCTCCGCTGACACACATCTAAAGCTGCCCTGACTCCAGGGGAACTGTGGCCTTTCATGTCGGGCTCAGAGCAAAGGGCTGAGGAGAAGAAAGAGATTTTTCTCTCCGTAAACAGGTTGAACTTTCCCGAGGCTGCAGGTCGAGAGCTCAAAGGCTCACAGACAGAGGATCCTGTGCTTCGATCTCAGCACAAAAAAACCTTCAATGGACACCGACTGCAACACGGGGAGCAAGAGGGCTCGATAAAGTGGCCATCTTCTCTGTCACTGACTATAATAACTTTACTTGTAATGCACTTTACAATAACAAATGCTTATTGGTTAATCGATTAATTGCCGTCAATAACTTACCGGATTAAAAATATGTTAACCAAGAAGACAAAGGACTTGCATGTCAGGAAATTAATTGCAGATTAGCTATAATACCTGGTTACACCGCCAGTGGGAGCCTATTTACTACTCATCACTGAGACAACTGGCAGTTTCATGTTGACAAACAGAGAGCATTGTGGGAGTTTAGCTAGTGAAGGGCCACCATGAGAAAGTCTTTTGTGATGCTTAATGCCGACCAACCAGAGCTCGTCTTGATGTAACTGTAGACCATTGCTTCCATTTATGAACTTCCCGCCTCTTTTTACATTCAACCCTCCCCACTTCCTGCAGCTCGAGCACAGCAGCTCACCTGTTGCCTCTGCTCAGACACTGTACAACGGTAAGTAATTACTTTCGTGATGTGATGTAATGAAGGCATACATGACGAAGAATAACGATACAGAAAGACCCCAAAAGTCTATATCTCCGATTGTGAGACTGTGCAGTTTTAAGGTGGGAATGTTCAGACAGGGTGTTGACTGCTTATGCCCTTGTGACGTGTCCTCTATTAATGGAAAAAATACCATATGGACATGGTAACAAAGTAAAAAAAAAAGATTTTGACAGGTTGAAGGCTTTAAATATTATTGAAATCCAGGTCTGGCAGGGTTTTTCAGTACGTCCTTCATAAGCAAAATACTAGGTCTTCTGACTCATGCAAGAACTGGAGGCCCACACTTCAATGCACCCTTGTCGAGCTCATCAGATATAAAACATTATTATCATATTATATTATTAGAACACACAAAAATGTAAATATCCACTATCTTAGAGTGCACAAGTTAAACATTTAGCACTTTTCTCTACCATAGCCAACCAACACTACACCCTAAATGTTCATTTACATGTGTAACACGAGTCAGTTGAAACTTTTCTGCTCGAACGTTGTTTTCAGGAATCAATAAATAAAGACTCTCCAGTTCCTTTAATTTTTAAACCAGACACATCTAATCTACCAAACCCAACCACTTGTTTTGTGTCTGAAGTACATGTTCTGTCTACTGTATGTTAGAATACGTTGTATTAGACAGTTAACCTTGAGACTGGAGATAAAAGGCACATTTGTAATTCATACAAACAGCCCCGACGATGCAGTTAGAGGGGAACTTACTCCTTCTAGTGAACTCTTAGCACTATACTGTAACATTGTCAGTGTTTCAAACCCTTTCATTCATCCAAACAACCCCTTCTTTAATCACACGTCCAAAACACCAGCGTCTACCGTTACCACCACAATCAATGGCGAGGCCCAGCCGCGAGCAGAGCTGGGGCCGAGTAAACAGGTCCGTCAAGGAGAACCAGTGATGGATGGCCCCTGGCAGGAGGTGATCTATAATTTATCACTGCCGAGTGTGAGTGTTAGACAGCCGAGACAAACAGAGAGAGATAAGAGGAGACAGAGACAGAGGGATGCCCACGGAGTAGAGGGACTAAGATAAAGTGAGATTTTTCATCTTTTCTCAGGTGTGTTACAGCATCACAGCAACACACCTGAGAAACAGACATATTCCACTTTTGAGATCAGTGACACGACATGAGGAGCCTCCAAAGACTGGATTTGTTTTTGCAGAACATCCCACAGATGCTCAGTTGGATTGAGATGTGGGGAATTTGGAGGTAAACACCTTGAACTTTTTGTCCTGAACCATTTTTGCAGTGTGGCACGGAGCATGATCCTCCTGAAACAGGCCATCGGAGAATGCTGTTGCCATGAAGGCTTGTACTGGATAAGCAGACATGTTTAGATATGTGTTGAGGTAACATCCACATGACTGTCAGAATCCAAAACCCAGCAGGACATCACCCTGGCTCATCTTGCTGCCAATTCTTCCTCAATAAACAACACTCATGTACAGTATACGGCAGTCCACATGATGTAAGAGAAAACATAATTTATCATATTATCTTATAAATAAATATAGGAATATAAATACCTAAGTAAATAACAATACATGGTAAATATAAGACTTAAAATAGACCTCATGATTGGCATTGGCCACAAAAATCCTGATCAGAGTAATTGTCACTACAAGATAAATGGTAAATGGTCTGCACTTATATAGCGCCTTTTTGTACCTTAGCGGTACCCAAGGGGCTTTACAATGTGTTTTGCATTCATACATCCATTCACACACATGGCGACAGAGCTGCCATGCAAGGCATTAATCTGCAATTGGGAGCAACTTCGGGTTCAGGCATGTGGGGGGGACCGGGGATCGAACCGCCAACCTTGCCATCAGTGGACAACTCGCTCTACCACCTGAGCCACAGCCGCCAGTCCTGTGATTGTTTAAGCGGCCAGACTTTGGACAATATTGAATAGTTTTCTATGGACAGAATATAAATAAGCAGTGATTTTAATAACTGACTGATTATTTAATTAGTAATCAGGCAAAAAGAATTGTTTTAACACCTATAAAATCCCGTTTAAATCAGTTTCTGGGTTTCTATTGCGGGTTATTTGTTGGTCATCTCTGTTCTATAATGTTGAAATTAAAAAGAACTTTTGGAATGTTGGTCCAGTAAACTGCAAGTGTTGTATTCCACTATGTTCAGGCCTGGTAACCATCTGGGTGTGTTTTGCTGCCGTCTCTTTTTTCCTCACTGTAGGCTTATTTCTCTCTGCGATATAAAGTCCCGCACCTCTATGGGAACAGCACAACCAGGGCTAGAATTTCACAGTTAGAATTTCATAAATAAATAAACTAAAGTTGAATTTCTTTGATAATGTATTCTACAAAAATGGAATAAAACACTGGAATCAACATGTACAACTCTGCTGCCAGAACCATCACCCGTACCAAATCCACCGACCACATCACCCCCATCCTCATTCAGCTCCACTGGCTATCGGTCCATCAGCAAATCCATTATAAAGTCCTTCTCCTCACATTTAAAGCTATCCATAACCTGCACCCCCCAATACCTGTCAGACCTTCTACACCCCCCCTGTGCTCTACACTCCTCCTCAGCTGCTCTTCTGTCTGTCCCCACCTTCAAACTGACCACTATGGGTGCCAGAGCCTTCAGTTGTTCTGCACCCAGACTCTGGAACTCTCCACATCCGTCAGCTTGACTCCACTGGACAATTCAAATCACAGCTCAAAACCCATCTGTTTAGACTTGCCTATCCAGTTTAATTTTCTGTCATGTATTTTATTTATTATTTCTAATGTTGCATTATTTGTATCTTTTATTGTAAGGTGTCCTTGGGTGCTCAGACAGGCGCCAACAAATAAAATGGATTATTATTATTATTACAATGTTTTTCCAAGTGTCTCCAGGTATTACTAATACTGGAAAATACGGTGGCTCTACACACAATACAGATTTGACTACTTACATTTTTAATTTGTTTCTATACTTCTACTGCTCTGTGTAAACTCAATCAGAGTCATCTGAGTCACTAATGGCTTCTTAATGTGCCAAGAAGCACATCATTTTTTGTGTATATTTTAGAATCTGGTAACTGCAAATGGATTATTTTAGCCAATATTTAAGGGATACATGAAGGAAAAAGAGATTTTGATTAATTCAACAACCATCAGAAGGTTGAAAATCTGACATTTTTTTTCTATTTTCACAGTTTTTGGCGAAACAATAGTGTAATTTTGGCATTTTTTAACATAAAGAACACATGCCTTTCAAACCCTCTGGTGGGTTTTGGAGTCCAGAGGGTTAAATATTGATTTTAAGCATTATTACTGAAACATCACTTCATATTTGTTTTCCACATACGTTCTTCATAAGGATCTCTTAAATTTGGTATTTCAGGAGTTGTGTACAGGTTGTGTACTGAACAGGACAGCAAATCACTACATCTAAGCAGAGTGAATTAACGGCATTACTGTTTACATATCACCTCGAATACATGGTCAGTATTTCTGCAATTTCTTGCTATTGAATCAGCCAAACTATAGTCAATACTGCAGCAAGTATTGTGCAATCTATCAGCCTGGCCCATTCATTTGTTTGGCTAGCCTATGCTATGCGAAACCTCAGCTCACCAACCTCCCCCATGCCTGAACGCCCTCCCCCTCCTTCTAAAAAGAAAAGGATCCAAGCGTCCTTGAGTGGAACCAAATGAAAATTTAATTTTGTCCGCACAATCGACAAAAACACTAATTCAATCTATTATTCAGCTTGCAAGAAAATAATTGATTCTCTCCCTCCCAGTGTCTCTCCCATGCTCTCTCCCCCCTCCATCAGTGAGGTAAACAGAGGGAGGTCGGAGGTCAACAAGCCCTCAAGATGCTCATCATTCACACAGCAGCCAAACGTCAAAGGGCAAAGAGCGCCGGGAGTCATTGCCGTGGCCCCCCCTGCATGTGTGTGCGGTGAAACGGGTGTCAGGTCTTATTCTGCGAAATGTCTTTTAAACTTCAAGAATTCTGAATATCTCGCGATCAAACGCACACGTCGACGCCGAGGCACACCTCGCTCTGAAATCTGGACTTCAGCTCCAGCCGAGCGTGGAGGATTGTCTCTCCCCGGCTCTAAATAATGAAGTACAACTACTGCACCGCGCCGAGAAACAAAACATATCGGGAGGTGAAAGACAGACCAGGGCGGAGAAAAAAACTGAAGACATGGAGAGGGGCATGAAATAATAAGTAGTATGGGAAACAGGGAAGGGAGGAAAATATACCGGGCATGAGGATGAAAAATTCATAGGCGGCTCGCTGCAGACAGACCCCCCCTTTAGGAAGTGATTCAGTGTCTGGCTGGTGACACCGAATGTGGGTCAGCAGAGGAGGAGGACGACCTCCGGATGACAGACAGATAAGAGAAATCCTCAACAGATAGTCTGTACCTGCTGGAAACACACACGGCCTTACAGGAAACAATCCCAGTGATTAGCGTGTATTTGCAGTTGAGATTTTATTCAAGTGCCGCTACAGCGCGACTCAGCCTCTAATCCTGGAATCAACGACTCGCTGATGGAAGGGAATTGCCCCCTCGTCTTTAACGCAGATGGCAAAGTTAATACTCATTAAATCCACATCATTTAAAGTAGTCATCTTCTAATTTTCTGGTACTGTGGCTTCGAGGATGGCAGCATCAGTCATTGAGAGTAAAACATTGCTGCAAATGACAAATACATTCAGATTGTTTTAATGCTTTCACTTAAAAACCCTGCTCTCTCTCTCAGATAGCCCCTGCTCAGGTGCCAATCTGATCTGCTCCTGTTGAAAACTGTTTGTCTGCACTCAGATATGCTCTTGTTTGCACAAATGTCCGTCACTCTGAGTGAATCTCCTCGCTCTCAAACTGCTTCTGTGTGCTTGCGAAACTTCTGCTGTCAGATCGGTGTTCTCGGATCTTTGTGCAACAACAGTGTCAAAAGTTAGTGTGTACCTGGGTTCCTGAGAGCGTTAGTAAAAAGCAAGAAGGCTTTTCTTTTAGGTTCTTGAAGACGTTCTACATCTCATTCAAGAACCAAAAAGAGAAATCCAGTTACTTTTTTACTAAAGCTCCTCGAATTACCAAGACCTGACAGACAACCTACACAGACATGCTGTGTAACTGGGTTCATCCACTCCTGCCGTCCAGAGCATTCTTATACACCGATCAGCCACAACATTAAGACCACTGACAGGTGAAGTGAATAACATTGATCATATTGGTACTATGTGGTGTTTTGTCATCCGTGTTGATGAGACTTAGACACCCAAATAAACATTGTCCCAGAACAAACACACTCCCTCATGCAAATGGAAATCCCAAATGTCACTGGCCTACCCCCACAGGAAAATGCACCCCACCACATGGCAACAACATCAACCAATCAGGAACATGTTGAGGAACATGACAATGACCCAAGATGTTGATTTGACCTCCAAACTTCCTAGAGCCCATTCTGATCAAGCATCAACAGGATGCAGTTGAACAAGTTGGATTGACAGAGGCCCCACTGCACAAGCCAGAGTACCCAAAGGATCCACTGCCAAC
>OMNN01103081.1:2119-15641 GCA_900302755.1 Chromis chromis
TTTAATTTTAAAAAGAACATTATTAGTTAAAAAAATATTTTTATCAGTCATTTTTTTTTTATCAATTACTAGACATTTCAGGCGACCCCATTTGAATTCCAGGCGACCCCATGTGGGGTCCCGACCCCAAGGTTGAAAAACACTGGCGTAGTGGCTGTCCCGGGTTCGACTCCGACCTCGGGCGTTTACCGCATGTCCTTCCCCACTCTCTCCCGTTTCCAACTCTATCCACTGTCCTATCTAATAAAGGCGTAAAAGGCCAAAAATAAATCTAAAAAAAAAAAGATGACCAGTGGGGTGTACTACAAAGCAAGATCAGTGGGTTAGGGAGGTATGTTGAGCCTAAAGTCAGAGTTTTCAGTGTCACAAAGGTGGCTTTCTTTTAACCACACTATGGTGACTTATGCTGTGGAACTAACCTGGTCGGGAAAAGGTTATGTTCAGAGTTTTCAGAGAGCACCTGGTGGTCTGGACACTTGGGTGAAGATAAGTGCAGAACTTTCAAATGATCACCACCTGGTGGTGAGTTGGATCCGATGGGAAGGCTGCTGGACAGACCTGGTAAACCCAAACGTGTAGTGAGGGTGATCTGGGAACGTCTGGAGGAAGCCCCTGTCCATGGGGTTTTCAACTCCCACCTCTGGAAGTTGGGGACATGGAACCCATTATCTATACTATGCTTAATCCTCTGTAGGGTCGGGGGGTGGGGGCCCTATCCCAGCTGACTCAGGGTGAAGGCAGGGTACATCCTGGACAGGTCACTGGACTCACATTCACACCTACGGGCAATGCAGAATCACCAGTTAACCTCAGCATATCTAAGGACTGTGGGAGGAAGCCATAGAGAACCCGATGAAAACACACGCAGGCACTGTGAGAACATGCAAACACCACACAGAAAGACCCCAGGCCAGGACACGAACCAGGGATCTTCTAGTTGTGAGGCAACAGTCAGTAGATCATTGAATATGACTGAATAGAAGGGAGGGTGGCATGGTGGTTCAGTGGTTAGTACTGTTACCTCACAGCTAGGAGGACCTGGGTTTGAATCTCGGCCTGGGGTCTTTCTTTTCACACACACACACACACACACACACACACACACACACACAGAGAGAGAGAGAGAGGATAACGCGGTATACAGATGATGGATGGATAATAACAGGGCAGCCCTTCCCTTCTCTGCCCCAGAATCCCAGAATCCCCGTCATGGCTTTTCCTATGAACTTGGGGTAGCCCCGCCCCCCCTGCCTCTCCCTTCCACTACTACCAGGCGGTGCGTGTTTTCTGCCGTGGGACACTTTGTGACTACTTTCCCTGATGACAGGACCTGCTTCAGAGTGCCATCAGCTGGACGCTCAGGGTGGGAAAGTCGTGTTTTCGTGTCACTCTGTTATTAGATGACATCTTGGGACGACGGTAGACTTTGGAGTAGATCGATAGGCGGTCAACATGGATTCAGATGCGATCGTTAAATGCAAAATAGTGGTAGTGGGAGATAGTCAGTGTGGGAAGACTGCTCTGCTGAACGTATTCGCTAAGGACTGCTTCATCGAGGTAATGTTAAAGTCACATGTCGTGTCCAGTAAGGTGTTTCTGAAGCGGCCACACATTGACTGTAGTGTCCTCCGCAGTGCTACGTGCCCACAGTGTTTGAGAACTACACGGCCAGCTTCGACCTGGGCATCCAGAGAGTGGAGCTCCGGCTGTGGGACACCTCAGGTAAGGACCACAGGATGACACGAAATGAATAGTATGGATTCCCTTGCGGGCTGTCCTGAAAAATGTGCCCTCAATTACTATTTTATGTAAGCAATCAGTGCCAGTTGGATGGTGCTGATTAAGCCTACAGTCCACTAAATGTACTGACCAGATATGTGACCTAAGAATGGAAGGTTTGGATGAGAAGCATTTTGATTTAACATCTTAAGATGAAATTTACACTAATCTTTAGTTAGAACATTTTTCCCTCCACCAAGGCAAAGTTCTGCTGTAAAATATTTGAATTTCTATCAACATGGATGACCCCTTCACCATGAGTGGTTTTAATCATGGCTTCTCTGTTTTGTTTTTGTTCCTTTTTTTCATGGAATATATATTTATCAAACATTTGTTCAGTACATCTAAAAACATGAAGTAAGACAACTTTTAATTCATTCAGTATATGATTAACAGATTGAGTCATTGAGTAATAAATGCCTTAAGAACACACAATTCTGGCAAAATCCCCCAACAAAAAACAGTCCAACTGGGTTTACAACAAAACACAACAGATTTTTAACATAATAATATGGGTGCTTCGTACTAAGAGAGAATAAACTATTAGTTAGGGGCGGCTGTGGCTCAGGTGGTGGAGTGGGCAGTACACTGATCGTAAGGCTGGCGGTTCGAGCCAACCTTACAGAACTTCCATGCAAGGTGCCTGCCTGCCATTGGGAGCAACTTGGGGTTCAGTGTCTTGGGACAAGACAGGCACCTTGCATGGAAGTTCTGCCGCCATTGGTGGTGTGTGAGAATGTTTGTGAGAATGGGAAACATTGTAAAGCGCTTTGAGTACCACTAAGGTAGAAAGGAGCTATATAAGTGCAGACCATTTACCATGATCATATATGAATATATACTACATAATCTTAATATGCAGTTTTAGTCAATGCCTTTGGTGTTAGAACAACAAATCTTGAAAATAGCTGAAGGATGACATTAGTTACAGCCAGTAGATGTTTCATCAGACGAAGAAGAATACAACCCAGTGTCACTTAGTATGTCTAAATACAGTTATGATGACTAACGCATTATGATGTTGTGTAAGTAGTTGCCCTTGAAAAGATTCAGGTTGTAACATGAACTGCCAGAGATGTCACATTTTTTGCCTTTGTCTCCACAACAGCTGACAGCTCACAACATAGTGCTGTGTTCAGGGATCAGCTAAGATGGGAATTGTGTCATATTTTCAGCAGATGGTTTGCATTTTATAGTGCAGTATGCTGGCCAAGTTACCTTGGTATGTGTGGGAACATAAGTAATGGGACAATAACGTTGTCTATCATGGAAACTATATTAATGTGCCAAGGTTTGGTTTAAGTGGCTTACTCAGAGCTTTCCATCAGTGTTGAAGTCCAACCACCTACTTCATTAAATATATGTTTAATTTAAATAGTTTTGTTTAACAAGTTATGATTCACTGTATACATTTTAAGACCTCTACCCATCTCTAGCCAATGCGAACTGTATTGTAGAGAAATGTGCCTTTCTATAACAGTCCCAACCCCACAGGCTCTATTTGAATGTGTGCTCAGCTGAGAGGTTGTGTCCTGCTGAGTAGAGAGCGGAGCGTTGTCTTTACTGTTTGGCAAAATCATTTATGGACAAAACACAATAAGAAATGCACTGATTGCACAGACAGGGGATATCCTCATTAGATGGGCTACTGTGCAAAACACTGGTGGCAGCAACTTGATGATTATGCAGTGAGCATTAAGACATCCACTGAAAAGCTGGGTGTTCCATATATGTCACAGACGCATGTATGGGCTTAATGACTGAATAGATGATCTTCATTTGATAATTGTTTTGTACAGCAAAGTAGACACATTACAAACACACACTAAAACGAGAAGTGTTGTCAAAGTAACATTCCTGTGTCATATGCCGACAGTGTATGTGGACTCAGTTTGAAATAGGTAGAACTTGGAGTATAAGACATAGCCACAGACTGTATATGAAAGATAGACGTAGTGACTGTGACATCACCCACTGGTTTGTAGACAACCGTTTTGAACCCTTGAGTGTGAAATTTGACTGTCACCATCTTGCTCTTTTGAAACTGGACATATCAAGGCTATGGCTCTGAAGGAAAACCCGAGCACAGTGATACGGTAGGAAGCATCGTGAAACATACTGAGCTTTATGTATTTTCCTCTAAATGAGACATTTCAGTTCAATGTTCGAGCCACTCTAGGTGCTAAAGTGTCTCTGTGCAAGATGCTGAACCCCAAGTTGCTTATGATGGCATGCTTGCGCCTTGCATACATATTTTGCCACCAGAGGAGTCGTCCCCTGCTGGCTGTTGGAAAGAATGCAGATTTAAAGGCATTTGCGTCGTAGCTTCCCCTTTAAAACATGTTTACATGTGTTGTAAATATGCGCTATATAACTAAAATTGAATTGAATTGAATTAAAACCCAGAGAAAGCCTCTGTGTTTACATCCCGGGGTTTCCATCTTCACAGATACAGACAATAGTCAGAACTCAGATGTTTTTATTTTTATTTACAGTGGCCCTAATCCTTTTACAGTTTTGCTTTTCCTGTCAATGAATATTTTTTTTCCTGCTTTGTGTGTAACAAAGTGAACATTAATGCTTAAATCATACCTGCTGACACCAAAAGTGTCTGGACTGAGGGCAATGGTGCTGCAACAAGGAGTAGCTCAGCAGGACACTTTCTGAGCTGGGCATGGACTTGAATGATAGTGACAATGAAACACAAGTTGACTAAAGGATTGTGAGCTCCTGTGCTGCCTTGAAATAGAAAGCCCTTTTGTTTTTTTGCTGTGACTCAGGATAAAAAGTCCCCAAATGCTCTTAAAACTGCATGATAACAGCCACAGTGGATGAGTCTCAGTGGGTGGGTGGGTGTGGACAGCAAGAAAAATTCAGTCAACCTCTAGCCTTTAAAATAGATGACTGGGGAACAAAAACTTTGGATCCCAGCTCTCCTCCCTGACTGTGGGGTGGGTGGGCTGACTATTGTAAAACAAGGGTGTAAGCTGTAACTGACACTAGCAAGCTCTACTGAAAGACTGTGACGCTGTTTGTCTGGAATGTAGACGAAGCCCTGGCTCTGAAGCATTGGATATAAACGAAGAGTCAGATTTCACTCCAGCCAGCATATGAAATTCTCCCACTGGCCCACTCCCCTAGCATACACACTCACATCCATCTAATGCTAGAAATGCTGCCTTTAAAAATGAAGAATTGCTCCAAAACAAACAAATATAGCATAAGCAAGCCAAACAGCCACTCTCTCTCTGTTTACTTTTGTGGATTCCTGTAATGACCTGTAATGTAAGCAGAACAGTTTTTTCAGCCAAATGAGAAAATAGCACGCTTTGTAAAGGCCAATTACATCCCCCTGATGTGTTGCATAAAGTATTATTTTAGAATTATTGAGTTTGAAAAAATGGAAAACGATACTGGGAAAAAAAATACCGATTCATGGTGGATCTGTATGTTTTCACCAGCTTTAAAGTAGAAAAACTCCGCTCACAAGAGGCAGGACTCACTGGGATCAGGACTCACTGGGATCGCAACTGCTGTTTTGCAGAGCCTGTAGAGCACTAAGGGTCCGACTGGAACCAAGTGCCACACGTATTCACATCGTCACATCGGCGCGATACCAAAGCTTTTTTTATTGTATAATATTTGTTTGGTGTGAAGGGGGGGGCACATGGGGGGTCCATGTTCAGTTTTACAGGGGCACTGGCCCCTGTTGGCCCCTCCCCAGAACCGCCACAGATCTTTAACTGTTGAAATGAAATCCGCGGTAACTGGCTAGTTGTTGTTGTTGTAGCGGCTAAACTAGCATGTCGCGATACTGTACTTAAGGGCATCATGTCTGCAAAGTGCAAAGGGTTGAAACAGCTCGTCAGGTCCGCTGACGGGAAGGTTTCTTTATAGTTACTGTGATTTTACATGTGACGCATGGATAGTGAATTTACTGCGTCCTTTCAGATTTTAATGCATCAGGGACACAGGACGTGTACTTAGCAACATCACTGCATCTGGAAACAAAATGGAAGGATTAGACATATAAAATCGATTCACCTTGTTTGAGTTTATTCAACTGAACAGTTGCCTGAGCTGAGCATAAACTAAAGTTGCAACGAAAAAAATATGTAAGTTGGTCAGTTACATAAACTCACTGATGCCATTTTTTTTATTCAGTTATTATTGTGAAGGTCAAGTTGTTTGGACTTTTTTGCTCAACTCAACGTAGTTGGCTCAACAAACTTATTTCTCTTCAAGGGCAAATTGATCCATCTTCATTGCAGTCAAAATATAGGTGCAGTCAAGAAGTTCCGCGATTGTGCTTATAAAAGTAACACCTGCACCTGATTTAAATGTGGCTATCCATTCAGAGTAGTCATCTTGTACAGCGATTTGGAATTTGGAATCCTATTCTGACACCTTGCGGTTTTTTATAATTTCTCAAAGGAGAAGAAAATATAAGATTCTGTGCAAACTGCCCCAACCTTCATGGTAAAGATGAGAGTTGGATCTATGGATACAACCCAGAAACCAAACAGCAGTCTTTGGTGGAAGAGGCTGCGGTCTCCAAGACTGAAGAAGGCCATCGGGTCAGCAGAATGAGCATGCTTGCTGTTTTGTTCAACGTTCATTCATGTGCACCATGAGTTTATCCCCCAGGGTCAGACTATCAAAAGTGATTTCTAATGTAATGTCCTGAGCTGTATGAGGGGAAAACATTCAGGGCAAATGAACTGAACTGTGATGAATGCCATTGGACCAATGTGCACCTGCTCACAGCGCATTAAAATTAGTTTTTCAGCTGCACCAGCACAATCATCTCTCCCACTTTACCCAACTCACCAGATATGGCTCCCCATGACTTCTTCCACAAAATGAAATTGAAGTTGAAGGTTTGCTGTTTTGACACAGTGGAGGAGATTCAGTATGCAGTGCAGATCGTGCTTGAAGTGTCTAAAGAACAGGACTTCCAGGGGATGTTCTAGCTTCAGCGCTGGGAACACTGTATCACTACTTCTAATGGGATGGTAGGCACACTTTGGTTGACCATACCAGTTATTATAAAGGCCAGTTGTTGAGAAATTGTTATTACAGGTCATTTTAAGCGTATGACCAAACAACTAGTACTGTCATTTCCTGGTGAAAGCAGTCGAAGCACCTCACTTGTTATTGCCATATTCAACACTGATCAATTTGAGGCTGAAATCTGAACTTTTTGATCACAAGAGCATTTCCCTTTTTAATATTGTGAAGGCACTGGCATGAATTTGTTTGCACAATTAGGGGAAATCAATCATTAATATGTATATTTGCTTCACACCATAATAAAATTCATCATTATGCAGTATAATCCAAATAGAAATGCTATGTTAACTTTTCCAGTATAACTGCACTCTCTCTACTTTCTGTCCTAGGCTTAACTGAAAAAAAAAAAAAATTTTTAAGTTAAAATATTACTTCAGCAGTATTTTTTCTGGCTGGAGTAGTGTATGCAGGAATTTCAGTTTGGTGGCTACACAGTAACAACTGAAGGACAATCAACAGTCAACATTTTCATCAGCTCATATATTCTCATTGGTAACGGACTTTGATAGGAAAATCATCGTAAAGCTATAAAACTGAGGGGAAAATAGGAAAAAGTGTGTAGGAAATAGGAAAAGTTTTGAAAAGTGTGGGGGGAATACAGCCTTTGTAGTCTGTTTTGTTCTCTTGGTCCACTTTCTTTCAGATTTAGCATTTTTATCTACTCTCTTCCACCAGCGTTACGATGGAAAACCCCTCATACCACAGCTCCTAGAGAAGGACAAATACATTTTCAAGGCTCTGTAAAGGCTATGAAAATATAAGCTGCCACTGGCATAACAAAACTGACTTCACAGCCATGAAAATGCTTCACTGTTTACATCTCGCCCATGTGGATCTGTTCATGGAGAAATTACGAGGGTGTGAGATTTGTGAAGACGGGACCTCAGAATTACTGATTTGACTATGGAGGACTCTCACTCGCTTTTTCGTGTTTAGGTGAATCAGATTCATAATATAAACAGACCAGTGAGGTTATTTGCGAGTCAGCCTGAGGTGGTCCAGAGTGGACCATCTGGATTTCATCTGTAAACCCTAACATCTTGGTTTTAGAGGTTATAAAGTCAGTTTGACTTGAGATAATGGATCAGGTTCTAAGTGATTGTTATAAAATAGCAAACTAGCCACCCCATTCTTTTGAATTCAGTGGACCCATTTGGTATGCTTGGTCATTCTGTATTTTTTGTGTTTGATAGAAAGCCTGCAGTAATTTAAAAAATAAGCAATTACTGCAGCAATGACTAGAAAAGGCTACCTTTTCTAATTGGAAAAAGCCATGTGAAATTGTAAAAAAATTGAATTAGGATTGTTTCAATTACCTTTTTGGAGTGAACAAACCACACTGTGTCATGTTGTCATGGTAAATGGTCTGCACTTATATAGCACCTTTTTGTACCTTAGTGGTACTCAAAGCACTTTACAATGTCTTTCTCATTCACCCATTCACACACACATTCACACACCAATGGCAACAGACTTCCATGCAAGGCGCTAATCTGCCATTGGGAGCAACTTGGGGTTCAGTGTCTTGCCCAAGGACACTTCGGCATGTGGGGGGGGGCCGGGGATCGAACCGCCAACCTTGCCATCAGTGGAAAACCTGCTGTACCACCTGAGCCACAGCCGCCCTGTCAGAAGGTAGTGGTATCAGGCATGTTATGCATGGCTGTAATATACAAAGGAGAAGTAGCCAAAAACAAAAGCAGACCACTAAAAAGCCTTGAAGAGAGAAAAGAAACTACATTTTGGCCATCGATGACAGAAAAATAACAGTTTCCGGAAACTGCTTTCATTTGGGCAAGTTCTAATTATTCTTTAATGTCCACTGTATTGGCTATGATTCATGCTGTCCAGAGGCTAAGACTGTTCCAAGAAAGACCAAATGTTAGCTTGTCAAAATATGTCAAAAAGCCAACAATTTCCATGACCGTACGGTCAAACCTTCTAAGTTTGTGAACCCTTTAGAATTTTCTGTATTTCTGCATAGAAATGACCTAAAGCATCATCAGCTATTTGCAGTCCTAAAGGTAGATTATGAGAACTCATTTAAACAAGTTATTTTGTTGAGGAAAATGATTTAATATTACATAAACCTTTGCTTTCAGTATCTGGTGTGTGCCACTGTGCAGCAATAACTGCAACTAAGTGTTTCAGTATGGAAGTGAATATGGACCAAAACTCAATTTTAAATATATTAACAGAAATCTTTTTCATTTTCAGAATAAAACTGCATTTCTGACTGATGGTCGAACTGCATTTTCATTTTCTTCTTCAAGACTGCTTATTCTGTGACTTAATTCAAATGAAAAAGAAAGAGGAGATTGCTTTTTCGTTTTCATGGTCGCCCTGCAAAAAAGGTCCAAAAATCCAAATGATTTGGCAATCTGAGCGGCGCAGGAGAGTGACGTCAGTGGCTGCTTGGCAGAATGAAACGGATCTATAGGGATGAAATGGGGTTTGCATCGTGTCAGTCGGTGGTGTAGTGGTTTAGGTGTTCATTTTGTAATTTTGCCGCTGGATCACGTCGGTTCGAATCCTCTCACCGGACTGAAAAATATATGTTTTTTATTTTGGCCAGGACGTTTGGTTTTGCTGTGTGTAGATGATACTACACGTCTAGACCTGCCGACCAGACCTGCCTGTGTGTGTGAGAATAAAGACACTAGATAAAGAAGACCTCGCCAAAAAACGTCAACACCACTACTTAATAAAGTCTATATATATATATATATATATTTTTTTTTTTTAGTATGGTGAGAGTCAAATAATGCAGCCATAACCTTGAAATGAAAAATCATTTCTGCTAATGCAATTTCATTTTCAAATTTGACATTTCAAATTGAATTTTGGTAACTATTTGCTGGGGCATCTTTTGAAAATTAAATCTTAAAAGTCCTTTTCTTTTTCATTTGAATTAAGTCAGAATAAGAAAATGAAAATGCAGTTTGAATGACTTATTAATCATTTTATTTATCAGTCAAAAAATGCAGTTTTATTCTGAAAATGAAAAAGCATTTCTGTTGATACGTTTAAAATTGAGTTTTGGTCCATGTTCGCTTCCATATTTCAGTAACTCTGCACAGACCTTAAGTTATTCCACATTACTTGTCTTGGATTACTTTCTATTGAATTGATTGGGTTGGGTTGTTTTTCTTTGCCATTCCAAAACATTAACTTTATAAAGGGTTCACAAACTTTCAAATACCACTGCATGAAAGATGTCTTTATATGTACCAATGTTAAATTGTGTTACATTCTCAGTTTTGGGTCTATTATGTTCTACCTTAGCTCTGACAAGTAATAGAAAATGGAGTCACTCTGCCCAAAAGATTTACTATTTGAAAGTGGAATGCAAATGGATAAAAAGAAGCACCTACGACTACACCTTCCTACTGGACCAACTGCCATCTCGCTGACCCTTGGTGGTGGCCTTGTTGTAGGATGTTGTTGGACTGTGGATTACACATCAAAGATCCACAACACAAAAGGAAGCCAACATATTTCAGATGTCAGCTCATTGTGTAGAATAGGATTCAGTCATACACAGAACTTAAAAACTGGCTGACTGAAAACTATGCTTTACGAAACAATTTGGTGCTTCCTAGTTCTATATAATCCATTCATCTTAGTCTGGGAAAACATGTAGTCTTGATTGTAATCTGAATGTCTCATGGGCAAATAATGCTTCATGAACAGCTCCAGAAACCTTAGGCATCCATCCACCACTCCAAGGAAGTATTCAGGCCACTGTACCATGTATCAGGTTGCTTAGTGCTCACTCATGATCTCACTCATGGTATAGTAAAGCAATACACTGTGCTTTGCAAACCCTTGCTGGAAAACTGCGAGAGAGGATTTAGTGTTGGGAATTTCTGGTAGATTGTACACTGCTAGCATATTACATATTACAAGTTATTTACAAACATGGCTCATACCTAGCCATGCTTGTAAATAACCAAAATATTGTCAGCTCTGTGGAGCAGAGAAAGGTATCAGTCTGATTTATGCAGCTGAATACAGACAGGAACCTATTCTACAGAAGCTCCCATTTTTACAGATTGAATACATGTGGTAGCCACTTCACGTTTATCCTAAATTAGTTCAGTTACTTAACTGAGCTAAGTTACTTAACTTAGTTCATTTAGTCTGTGGAGTGTGTTAATGCAGCTGTTTTAATATATATATTCCTGTGTAGACATAGTTTTAGTCTGACAGTTGATTTGTAGGTCCACCACTTTGGTCTAGAAAGAACGATCACAGCTATTGGATCGATCCATGAAAGTTTGCATATTCATGCTTTCCAGGGAGTGAATGTGGGTGTTTTATTCTGAGTTTTATTATAATGCCACCAAAATATTTTTTTTGTCCAGTGAGATATCTTGTCATCTACTTGACGTATTGGCATGACATGTGCTTTCCCAGACTAATTGAATGCCATCCTGAGGTCAGAATTTACACTTAGATTATCATACAATGCCTGCAAATCTAATGACATTCCAATTAGCCTCAGCAGCACTTTGTGCTAAATTTCTAATCTATAGCCCAACTTTCATTAAACAGGTCATTGTTGGGAGACATTTACCCTGTAACAACCCAGTTTTTTGCCGAGCATAGCAGCTTGGATTGTCCCTGTTATAACTTAGTATTATTCTAGTAATTTCTGTCTGTACATCTGTGGATAAAGTGTGAACAGGAACTGTGCCATGTACCTATACATGTAAACCCTGTATAGGGCTCAAGGTGAATGTGTAATGATGCCATTGGGATCTTTAGCACATAGACTCAAAACATACTTATCAAATTAAAACAAAAGAAACACAGGAATAACAATGACTCACAAAACGGCACCTTTTCATACATTCATACATATAAGAAAATTCTTGTTGTGAGTCAAGAGTGCTAACCACTGCACCACCCCACTTGCATAGTCAAGCATTAACCCTTAGAGAAATTAGGGAAACAAACTGTTGCTGACAATATTTGATCCATATTATACAAAGATGTTCTGGAATATGTTAAATATCCTAATGAATGAAAAAAGTCCTTGTAACAGCTACTCAGCTTGACCCTTCTCAATTTAAAGCTTCTCCAGATAAGGTTGGGAGGCAATGATGTTTCTATAAAGACAACTAACAATAGATGTTTTTTTTAAATTGAAGGTTCTCCCTACTACGACAATGTACGGCCTTTGTCTTACCCCGATGCTGATGCAGTTCTCATTTGCTTCGACATCAGCAGACCAGAGACATTAGACAGCGTCCTTCAGAAGGTGAGAATCACTTGGGTATTTCAATTCAATTCAATTCTATTCAATTTTATTTATATAGTGCATATTTACAACACTTGTCATCACATAGCGCTTATCATCGTAAGGAAGAACAGAAAACAGAAAACCCAACAATCCAAAAATTGCTTTTGGATTCCCTATAAGCAAGCAGTCAGCTACGGTGGGAAGGAACCAAAAACCCCCTAGGATAGGGAGGGGGAAAAAAACCTCCGACCGAACCAGGCTCAGGGAGGGCGGACATCTGCCTCGACCGGTTGGTCTGGGAATGGGGATGAGGGGGGAGGGGATAGCAGGAGAGGTTGGGGTGGGGATGGCAGGACAGCAGGTGGTGAGGCCAGTGGCTGCAGATCAGAGACGTGTCCAGATCCAGAGACATCCATGGAGAGAACAGGCAGGACACAGAACCTCGGGGGAAACATAGCTTAGTCATATGTAATGGTGATATATATAACAGTATAGAGAGAGTAGAGGATAGGAGCCCAGTGCATCATGTGAATCCCCCAGCAGTCTAAAACCTATAGCAGCATAACTAAGGGACAGCTCAGGTGATCCTCAGCAGTCCTAACTGTAAGCTTTATCATAGAGGAAAGTTTTAAGCCTAATCTTAAAGGTAGAGAGGGTGTCTGCCTCCTGAACCCAAACTGGGAGCTGATTCCACAACAGAGGAGCTGATAACTGAAGGCTCTGCCTCCCATTCTACTTCTGGAAACTCTGGGAACCACAAGTAAACCTGCAGTCTCAGAGCAAAGAGCTCTGTTAGGATGATATGGTAGAATAAGTTCTTTAAGATAAGATGGAGCTGGTCATTAACAGTTTTATATGTTAAGAGCAGGATTTTAAATTCTATCCTGGATTTTACAGGGAGCCAATGAAGAGAAACTAATACAGGAGAAATGTGATCTCTGTTACTGGTTCCTGTCAGAACTCTGGCTGCAGCATTTTGGATCAGCTGGAGGTTTCTAAGAGAGTTATAGGGACATCCTGATAATAAGGAATTACAGTAGTCCAGCCTAGAAGTTACAAATGCATGGACTAGTTTCTCAGCATCACTCTGAGACAAGATGTTCCTGATTTTGACAATATTACGTAGATGAAAGAACGCCGTCCTACAGACGTATTTTATATGTAAGTTGAAGGACATATCTTGATCAAAATTAACTCCAAGGTTTTTTACAGTAGAACTGGAGGCTAAGGCAATGCCATCTAGAGTAAGTATCTGGTTGGATAGTGTGTTTCTGAGGTGTTTAGGGCCAAATACAATAACCTCTGTTTTATCCGAATTTAAATGAAGAAAATTACAGGTCATCCAGGCCTTTATGTCCCTCAGACATGCCTGGAGTTTGACCAACTGATTGGTTTCATTTGGCTTCATAGATAAATATAACT
>OMNN01103082.1:6395-20166 GCA_900302755.1 Chromis chromis
TCATCGCTGTAAGGAAAAAACAACGAACTATGAATAAACAAATGTTTTGGAACCCTCTGGGGTCGACTTACGCGCCGGCGCGTCCAAAAAACAGGTCCACTTTGAGGCGAGCAGCAGGTGCCAGGTTCCATGGCAATCAGTGGGAAAGATTGCATTTTGGAGAGGCATAAAGCCATTATACTGTAATACCTGATGGTTTTGTAAATAGTTGTACAAGAGCGCCTGGGAATTTCCTGTATTTTAATGAAAATAGTGTCTATAACTGTGTTGTTTGCCAAATTATTGCATTGTTTTTTGAAGTTTACTAATTATACTACCATTCTAAGTTATCCAAATGATTCGATACACATATTTTTTGGTCCTCAGAGTGAAAAATCTAACTTTTTCCTACTCGCATTTAGTATTTATTTTTTTTGCAATTTTAGGCCCACTGTGCCCATACAGTATATCAAAATTAATAAATAACTGTACAATCATATAGGCGAGTTTGTGCTGAAAAAAAAGACACCAAGCAAGTCAATATGAACAGTTTCTAAGGTGAAATATAAAGGTAAAATCAAAAGCAGTCAAAGATGGGCATTTTACCCCCGGACCCCAGAGGGTTAATTATGAGCAAGTTGTTTTTTTTCATTTTTCCCCTTAACTGAGAACCGAACCGTACCGAACCAAACCGTGACTTCTGTACTGCAGTACGTACGAACCATGACTTTTGTGTACTGTTACACCCTTAGTGTTCATAGAACTGAAGCTCCTCATTGGACAGAATATTTCCCTTGTGGCTATTACAGAGAAAGCTGACTGCTCAAAAGCAGGGCAGAAAAAAGTACAGTACAATCATGTACAGCAAGGGTGCCCAACCTTTTTGACCCAAGGTCCAACCTACCAGCCCAGTGTCAACATCGCAAACCCACACACAGGGGCGGACTGACCATAGACTTCACCGGGCATTTTCCCGGTGGGCTGGTCCCAAAATGGACCAGTGCTCTTGGTTTTATTTTTTTATTTTCTGCGCGGCCCGTGCTTTCTGGAATGGAATCGTCCATCGGCCCATCACAGGCGCATCAGTGGTACATCACACGCATGGTCAGCCCCCCTGCCCCTTCCATCCTCCCCCAAAATGGGCCGGACCAGGCTATTTATTTCTTTATTTTTTGCGCAGTCCGTGCTCTGAATTGGAATCATCCAGCACCGGTCCGAGCCAGTGCGGCGGAGCTTTTTGCCATTTACCAGCTACCCTTCTCACTCATGGTAGCAAAAACATTCATAACCCCGGACTCCCATGGTGCATTGCAGCACGACAGTTCAGTCATTGGACCGGCTCTGTGATCGCTACAATAAGCTTACAAAAGAAATCTAATAGCATTGCTTTGTAGTAATAATAATTGGGCATTGCTTTACATTTTAATCCATGTGAGCTTTTCCATTTTAAGAGTTAATAATAATAACTAGTTTTAATATTGTAGCGATTGAAAAGCGAGTTGCAAGTAGCTACGGGACTGTTGTGCTGCAATGCATTATGGGAGTTCGGGGTTATTAACAGTGTTGTCAGCACCATGAGTGTGGAGTGTAGTGAGCTTGATGGCTACCTGCCACCTACCACCTGTTGGTTGGTGCGTGTGTGCTGTTGGCCGGTCCAAACAAAAAAATGCCCGGGCTGAATTATTGTCCCAGTCCACCCCTGGATTCTCCCCATCAGTATAAACAACCTATACAACTAACTCTTGGTAATTTTTATTCGGTTGCTGTGTTTGTGTGCTTGTATGATGTTCATTTGGCAAAATACTGTAACATTTGCTTTATAGACAGTGACATCACTTCCATGCCTAGGAGACTGAAGTGTTTCTCTTTAGGTTCACCAACTCAGGTGTTTGAATTCATGAATTTGGGGGTGAGGCTTCTGAAGGAGCAGTGAAGGGAGGGCTGTGTTTGTTTGGCTGCTGAGTTGACATATCATCAAGCTTTCTCAAGAATGGCCAATTAATGTTTTAACACTGCCTTTGCAAATGTAAAAAAAAACACAACTTCTTGAATTTCTGTCATCGGGAGCTCTGTCAACCATCAACATCCAGCTCCATGTGTGCTGAACAGGTGAAACTTCTGTAGCTGTTTGTAGTGTAATGAGTAAATGAAAACTGGTGTCAAAGGTGGAGGGAATTAGATTCTTGAAAGTTCTCTAAGTCTTTAATGATGTCTCTGAGGGGGAGAACATTACTCATTCTCTTTTCCCTCCCAAAAATTTCCAAGTTGATTTGGAGCAATACTGGTTTTGGGAAGGAATTTGATCTCAATGGGAGTTCCTCTGTTTTGCCAAGGGCTTAATGGTTTCACAGTTTTAGGTTAGGCCGATTTGTGGTGTCAGCTTTGACAAATTACACTCAAGATTTTTCCAATGTCAAGTATCACCCCACTGCTAACTGGCATGTCCGGAATCCCTGAATGGGCACACCCCTCACTTTGTTCCCCACCCTGTCACTATATCACGCTAAATAATTCAAGCACTCACTCAAAGAAATGCATGGATTAGGTGTATGGGCAGAGGTAATGTATACTGTTGTTGGATATTAGCGTTACCTCCGCAGCTCAGACGAGAAGTAGCTGCTTCACACAACCCAGCCAGAGAGTTCAAAGTTGAAGCACACACAGTTCCCGTCTTGCCTGCAGGAACTGCGGTCTCCTCCAGCTGTGCTGCTGTGTTTGAGGGCTGGGTGCGCTGCAAGTGCATCCAACAGCGTTACAGACAAAAGAGCACTCCCTTCGAACTTCTCGAGGGGGAACGACGGATGACTTGGCTAGGTGTGTAAGCCATCACACACCCTGCTGACAGGCCAGTGAGTTCCAGTTCCACGGCTGCACATCACACAGATGCTCTGTGTGAGCGTCTGTGAGGAGACATTGTTGCTCCTGCTTATCAACACAGCACAGCTTTATGATTCATATCTAGGACTAGTGTTTAGTACAGAGCAGGGAGAGTTTTGTTCCATCGCTGTGCCTGGCTTGGAGGTAGCTTTTGTCTAACTTTGACTCTCAAAAACACAAATCAGCCTGGACGGATCACTTTATTAAAGTGTCATTCACACAGCGAAGCAGGCCCACATGAACCTTCCGCATTTCTTAGTCATCCATCACTTCAACTATATATCTTCCAACGTGCTTCGCTCCAGGTTACGAGTTAAATTGAGATCTAAGAGGTCCCTGGGCTCAGAGGTCATACTGGCCCACATATCTCCCTGTATTTATACCAACACATTGCCTGTCTAACACTTGAAATTAATTTGGGTAGAGTTACATGCTGCTCTCCATTCTGTTTCCACCACACCTTCTTACTGCCATGGTCACACAAAAGGTACCACACCTGGAGAGGGAAGGAATTATTCACCCTTCAGGACTTGTTTGAACCTTCTTAATAAATAATGTGTTACTGTTGTCAACACATAAATAAGGTGTTTCTGTTGTCACATGCCTTTTCAAGTACAGAAAAAAAAACTCACCCTGACATCATTAAAAGTGGTATTGCATTATGTGTGCATAGTGTCTTGCTTTCATATCAATCGCTGACTCGGCGCAACACTTTGGAGTTGACAGTTCCCTTTAGAGTGGATTGAGTAAATTACTGGCACAGCAGTGGAGGGTAAACTCACTTGAGCTCTGTTAGCTTTTTCATTGTCTCATTCTCACTGCTGAGGATAAGTAAGCTGAGAAACACACTTAAAACTGCTTTGTAAAACTCTTAGCTCTTTGTTGGCAACATCCAAGCAGGACTGAGCTCCAGAAGGTGAATTTGAATATGTGATTAGTTGTAGCCCTGCACACAAAGTGACCATGGTGATGTCTACCAATGTACATTTCCTGTTTTTGTTTGACCAAATGCCTAAAACTCAAAGAAGAGTCTTTATGGCTCACTAGTTAATATTTCCAAGGAAAAATCTCTCAAATGCAAGATCCGAACCTTGCAGTTTTCAAATCCTGATCGTGTAATAATGAGAAAACATTTTCCTAATTATGGGATAGTTTGCAGTAACCTAATGGGGCAGAAACTGTATGTTTCAGTACCATGCCTAGGAATAAAAACATTTTAAAGATTATTTCAGTATCAAATTAATTCACGGATAGTGGTCAGTACATCTGATATTTCCTAGCAAAAAGGAACTGTTACACAGTTATATCAGTGTGCTGCATTTTCAAAATATAACCAAGCACAGACTGAAAAACAGAGCTCATGTTTCAGCACACAGTGCAAATCACTCATATTCAAGCTCACATTCATTACATTAAATTAGGTTCCATATCCTCTCTCGCATAGATGACAGGTAATTGCTTTAACCTTTTCTTAAGAAAATGATCAATAGCTCATAATCGCAAAATCATAAGACATAATTTTCTGGAAAGATTTCTATTTCTTTTGTAAATGCAATATATTTCCATAGAAGACAAAGATAATAAAAGAAATCATATGAAACGTTTGCTTAATCATTTATCACAATTATCACTGATTAATTTCCTGGCAACCAACTGACAGTCTGCATCTGTTACTTAAAGTGGCCATGTCCATAGACTTAAGCGTTAATACAATTTGAACGGATGAGTTCTATAAAAGTGCACCGACTGTACAGTTGTCATGAATGGGGGAATCAGCTATAGAGACCAAAAGTGTTTTCTGTACCAGGCTCTAAACATGTTAATGTCTTCTGTATAGTTGGACATTTTAATGCGTGGGTCTATGAGGATTAACTCTCTTTTGGAACCTGCCTCAAGTGGCCATTCAAGGAAATGCAGTTTTTGACACTTCTGCATTAGCTTCATTTTTCTTCCCCAGATGCAGCCGTTTGGAATCAAAATGATGAAAAGTGACAGCAAATGTTTTTGCTGACCTCCAGTGGATACTTTTCTCACCTTGCTGCAGTAATGTCACATTGTGTTTTAGGGTGTGTTGTTACATCAGTGACTGTGGTGGAGCACACTTCTCACACACCTCGACCTTTCAGGGTGTGGTGAGAGGTGAGACTTCTCAACTGCTTTTAAACTCAGCATTAAGTTGCTCTTTGAACTGAAATATTTAATGCGGTTTGGGTTTAAATAGACTAAATGGATTTTTGCTTTGAAAGAAAGCTCCTGTATTTTTCAACCTGATCTCTGCAAAGATCTATAAAGTTAATCAGAATCTTCATTAGTAGCAGGTATTGCAGTAACCTGACTCTATGTTTCTGAAGTGATAATAAGTCAGTCATTATGTTTCCAGCTGTTGAAAGTGTGTAGCTTAGCCAGACCCATAATCCATATGAATCTATCCAGACACATTCTTTCATCTTTACTGCATGCCAACTACCCACATTTAGGTTTTTGTGTAATGCGCCCAATATTGTTTTTCCTCATTTGCGAAACAAACAATTGGTTCTTGGGTAAAAACACACCAAACTGTAGCGTTCCGTCTCTCTGATTGTGAACATGTGTGTGTGTGTTAGCGTGTCTGGGTGGGTTTTACCTTTTTCACCCTGTATTTGATTTCCAACGTACACGCGAGGCTCGCTGGGTCACTGGTTTCACTGGTCTGCAGATGATAAAGTAGCTGACTCAGCTCAGCAGCCGTGAAGAAAAACTCCTGCAGATGAAAGACGAGATAATTATTTCACTGGGCTGAATGTGTTCCCTTTAGTTGGTTTGATAAATTCCCCTACACCAAGTATGACTTCCCTCAAAAGTGCCAAACCACTGCAGCCACAGAAGCTATTCCAATCAAAACTACATCACAGCTTTTCTTCTTAACTGCACTCCGAAACAGTGACAGAGCCAAAGTTGGATATGTACACTTTTAAATGACCAAGCTTAATATTCAAGTTTGGAGATGTGTTCACTGTGTTTGGAGAGTCAATGGCATTATTGAGTAGAGGTGGGTGTTTCCACAGTTTATGTGTCTCCTGTAGATATGTGTAGAAGATAAGAATGGGTCACAGTAGGAGGTAGTAATATTATCCTACCATATGCCGTAACAGAGTGGTTTGTTACCAAAGAGCCACTGGTCTAAATGGTGCATTGTTTTCTGTATGACTAAGAAAATGGTTTATTGTTTCAGTGATGACAGGAAAAGAGGATTTCATAAAACTGGTCTCCAGGCAAGATTGTATTCAGTCCTCACTCCTAACAGAATGTGATTTGGCAACTACGGTATGGTTAAGGGTTAGGCAGAAACTGTTTGGTATGTTGAAGGCTCAAGCACATGTAGTTCAAGTACATGTTGATACAAAACAAACTTATTTTTTTGACATCTTCAAACTTGCGTAAGTTCATTTTCATCTGTGGACAGTTTTTTAAGTTTTCTGCTGCCTTTGCTGACACCGTGCTGTGTATCCTTCTCTAGTAGATCAGTGGAGTAATGTCAAACCATTTTAAGGAGTGTAAACCATGTGCATGCTCACTTCAATGCACAAAAAAAGAAAATTGAGAAACACTCAAAAAAAAAAAAAAAAGTGGCTCCATAGTGCTGCTAGAGGTCAAAAACTACTGGATATCTTTAACTGCTGGTACGAGATAGAACACAAAGTCATGGTTTCTACATGGCATGCTACAGGCCCATCTGCCACCCAGAGCCCCACAGGATAACTCCTTAGGGTGCCAGGAATATTAAGATTCTGATAGAACTATTTTTCAATTAATTTTATTTTTTGGTGGGCAGAAATGAAACAAAACCTCAAAGAATTCATTTCTTCTTTTCATAGTCGTTGCACACCTGCTTAAAAGACATTTGTTAATTTGTGAAGAGACTGTATATAAAAGATGGATGTAGTCACCATGATGTCATCCATTGGTTTGTGAACTACTGTTCTGAAGCCTGGAGTTTGGCACTTTGGCCATCTTAGTTTTTTGAAACCAGATGTGACCACATTTGGATGAGATAATGTGTCTTGCATACTAACTGTTAGCATAGCAAATGCTAAGTCATCAGCTAATGCTAGTGCTAGCTAGCTTGGTTAGCAAGGTGCCTCCGTAACTTACTGTAATGTTATTTGGGATGCTATCTTTGACTAGCGAAAAACAGGCTTAAAACAAAATGTACCCTCCAGAAAACACAGATAATAGAAAAAGTTAGTTAGCTTGAAATCAAAACACACTGTGAAAGAGTCAAAGTTTATGTTTTAAGTCAAAAACATCTACAACACCCAAACATGTTCACAGCTATTTAAATTTACACCGTGCCATGAATACTTATTGCTATGCCTCTATCTTGACTGAGGTTGCTGAGATTTACAGTTTGTGTCAATCCCCAAGTAGAGAGCGTAACCTGCTTCATCATCTGTAAGTGGGACCATGATTTAAAAGGTAAACAGCATGCGGTACTAAAAAGTCTTGATACTAGCAGTTGAGACCATAAACTCAATTATTATTCTCGTAAAGTGGACTTAACCTGTCGCGCAAAACAGCATGAATACATTTGAATTTCAAGAAAATGCACTTTGAAAATGCAGAACCAGTGAACAAAGAAATGGAAACTGACATCACAGCAAAGCAACAATGTCTACATTAATGATGACAACCTTAGAGAACTGTGAGGTTTTATGACATCAATAACTGCCTGGTGGAGCCAAACACATCTTAAAAGGGTGAGACCAGTTTTCATTTTGGAGAGGGATGGAAGTCTGTTGCATTTTCGTTCTCTGGTTGGTCACTGTATCAGATATCAAAACAAGTAGGCAAAAAAAAAAAAGTAAAAATGAAACTTGGGATTTCAGACTAAAAGATTGGTGATGGCAATCTGCACCTGCATGTTTCTTTCTACGATTTTTGCAGTTTGCAGCTCACTTGTTTTCTACTTATAGGATAAAGGCCATTAGTCATGTGGCAAGTATTAAATATAGGATCATTTAAGACACTTCTATAGTGTGATTATTAATTAGTGACCTGCTTTAGTAATAGTGTTCTTGAACAGTAATCATATGATCTAAAATCTTATATCAAATTGAATTATCAATATTCTCAACATGACATATTAAAAAGAATCATTTCTAGATTTAATTACTATACAATAACATGTGTCAACCCATGCGTTTTCTGTTACACCCATTCCCTTAATGCTTCCACAGTTATGAAACCGAAAACAAGACAGGACTTTGTAACACTCAGCACCATCCCACTGTGCACGCTCTGTTATCATGGCACATTCAACTTCTCCGAATGGAAACCTGCGCTTGCCTTATTAATTACCAGGAATGCACTCTCCCAATATCCCTCCAAAACCTGAGTGCTGAAAAGTATGCCATCAAGAAGCCACAAGGCATGTTAGCTGTTTGTTCTCCCTGTCCAACCAGTGTGCCTACGCTCCGGTTTCAGGGGAAGAGCCAAACTATCTGTGCTGACTTGTTTGAGTTGGAGAGCCGCTGTGGAGGCAGAGTGATTATAAAAGGAAGGGGATGTGTAAAAATGGGGAGAAAGGGTGGAGGAAAAACGGTCTTTTTGGGGGAAACGGTCTTTAAACTTCAGAGGACTGGTACAGTCTTAGACTCACAGTGCCATAGTTCACTGCCTCAGTGGAATTTGGACATGCACAAACACAAACACATACACACATTACTGTATAAGGCCACTGAGGGCACAGTGTGCTTCAATCTGCTGTATGATTCCAAGAGGAAAGTTACTAATGGCACGGCAGTACTTAGCAGAGATACTGTTTGTCACACACCCAGCAGCCGTTCACCACAGAAAGAAAAACAGGAGGTGTTGTAGGACATCTGTCTGCACTGGTGTCAATATCTACCTGTAACACTTAATCTGAGGAGGTGAGTTGATCATAAATAAAGTTAGATGGTTTTAAATGAAGACCACTCAAGTATTAATATTTATTTTACTTGATGACATATTTATAAAAAGGGCAAACAATTTTTTGCTAGGGAAGGAGTATGATAAAGGTTTTGAAGGAATGAATCAACTATAAGGAGGTTCACTCCTATTATCCTCCTTATGATTGCATTTTGTAACTGCCTCTCCTTCAGAACAGCTTTGCTATTACTTTGCTCAAATGATAAATCTTCCAAAGTTTATGGACGTTAAAAGGTTTGTTGATTCCTTCGGAATCGGAAAGAAAGATCATTAACCTGGTATTTATCTACTAGTCCTCTCTGCTTAAACTGGCAGGTCACCATGAGTGGATTCCTGAATAGGCCTACCGGGGCCCAAGGAGTCAGCAGGCCTCTGGTCTACGCCTGAAAAATATCCCAGAAAAGGACTCAGAGACTAAACGGAGATACAAAACAGCTGCAAAGAGACACAAATTAGCTGAGATGAGGTGCAAAATGACTGAAATAAGACCGGAAATGACCACAAAAAGACACAAAACAATCAAAATGAGACACAAAACCTCAAAAAGAAAATCAAAACGACCATGAAGAGACAGCAAAGGCAGACAAAATGACCACAAAGCCATGTAAAACAACTAAGACACACACAATGACCACTGATGCCAAAAACAACCACAGAACAACAAAGAGACATAAAATGGCCAAAATAAGATGCAAAATTACCACAAAGATATATGAAATAACAGCAAAGACACACAAAATGACCACAAACAGATGTTAAATGACCACAAATAAACACAAAACAACACTGAACCACAAAATGAGTGAAAAAAACATGCAAACTATAACACAAAATGACCACGCGGAGAGGCAATATAACTGCATAGAAATGCTTTTTAATGTAATGATCTGTGAGTACTGTTTCTGAGCTGCTCTATCAATCCTATCTATCTTATGGATACAAAGTTGACATATTAGTTTTACAATCTGCACAAACAGTCCAGTTAAATCTGTGTGAATAATGTGAGGTGAAAATTCCTCCAATTACACATTAACAGCTGTCTGGGAAAAATTACAATCGATGAATGGACTTTGGCTGAGACTGAAGTTGTTGAAATCCTCAGAGCAGCTACTTTTCAGTTTCATGTTTCTTAATGTCTGTCCAAAGATCAAAGTGTTAAACTGCTAAACAAGTGAAAGGAACTGTTGCTGGAACTGATGAACGCTAGGCTTAATGTTAGTTGGTGTAAGATTGAAGTTCCTCTGGTTAATTGTGTGTTGGCAGGCTTCTGTCAGGCCACAGTGGGGATGGGACGGGTCTCAGCGGATGTTTAGCTGAGTCAGGCTTTGGGGCCAAGCAGGAGTTTTGTTTGGGGTCTGGGCCAGGGCCCAGGTGTGGACTATTATTCCCCATCTGGACAACATAACCCTGGTCCCCAGGGCCCAGCGGGAGGTGGAGCAGACCAAACCAGAACATGCATTGCCCACATTAACTTTGCGATGTAATATTTTGCCCCCATTGTGTTGCCATGAAACCAACTCATGTGTAAAGGAATTTCTCCCATCTCCTCTTTGTTTAAACTTATTCCCATGAGCTGCTGTGATGTCAAGCTGTTAGAAGTCATTTTCGCAAAGGGAATTTTGCATTTACGTCATTTCTGAGGTCATCTCATTTACATCGACTTTGGCAAATGTTAAATCTATAAGAGAGAGAAAAGGAACTTTCACTCCGCACTCAGGAGAATCAACTATTATGTTGTTTCAGAAAGAGAAAGTTATGATGTAGAGCTCAGCAGCAGCTATCTTAACAATCTGGTCTCTCTGACATGAAGTTACACCTCCAGATTTTAAATATGACATTTCATGGAAACTTGTCCTAAAAATAGAACCAGACAACTTCTAGAAACAGACAGAGCTACATAAACACACTCCTATGACAATCCTCCCTTTTGTTCCCAGGGTTTTTACAAGGTACGTACACACTTTCACACCCTTGCTATTCAAAAAAAAAAAAAAAGTGCCATTCTGTTAACACACTCTGACACACTCCCGCACACCTTTTCTAGGTGATTACCTGTGGGTTATTACAGCAGTCTAGACAGAGAGAAGACGAGGACTCTTGGGAATGCTCATTGTAGCGCAGACTCAGGTGTCAACAGCAGCTTAGCCAGAAGCTTGGAGGGTAATCAGGAGCTCTGTTTTTTGAATTGCCTAATTACTCGCTGTCATTTGAACGCACACATCGACAAACATGACAGCGATAACGTAATGTGACTGCTATTCCCGACAAATACCACAGTGCTTTCTGACTGGCTTCCATGCCCTCCTGCTTATAGTTTTCTGGAAACTATGCCTTTTGGACTGCAGCCTGGAGTTAATAAGCGGTTTTGTTTGGGAGACTATAGAAGCCCTGGACTGACTTTTAATTGCAACTGCTGTATAGCTGATGAGAATTGTGATTACACACTGGACTGTGTCTCTGCAATAAAAAGTACTGCATCTCTCTAAATGATGTCTTCTGCTATAATACACATTTTTCCTGATGCCTTTTAAATTACTCATATTCCACATACTAAATGTGCTCCATGTGTTGACCAAAACCTAATGCATGATTCTGCGTATTTGTTGGTTTATATGAAGGTATTTTGGGATACTAAACATTACCATGTAGTGTTCTGCTTGTAAAAAAAAAAGTCATTTTAAATTAATTTTTCCTTTCCAGCAGAAGCAAGCGGCTTTAAGCTGATCCCCACATTTTTCTATTCAAGACATGTATTTTTTTAAATTAAATCTGTCAACGTGCTGACTTTTAATTAAAGTGCAGAGACTTAAGAAGCATCTGTTATGCAACAAAATGACACCGTCATTGCTTATAAAATCTCTCTGACTGATGCTTATGAAAAAAAAGTTTCTTTTTCAAAAGGCATTTCTCATTAAAAACATGCCCTTACCACACAGTGCTGTCTGGAAGCATTCTTGTTTTTCTTTAGCTCTTCTCAAAATTATACAAAAAAAAAGGCTTTTATGTATGCAACACCTTGTTAAAGTCCTCCAGAATCGGAGTCCTTTGAAAACAGACGTTGTTTTACTCAGCATCTCATTTATCAGAGCAGAACAGTTTGGACTACAAGCTCAATTAGGATGTGGTCATGTGTTTAATTGACAAGGTCTGAGCCAGAAAACTGACTGACTAATTGAGGCAGTGGAGCCTAAATTTATAGGTTCTGACCTAGTAAATCCTGAAGGAAGATGCACACACACACCCAGGGCCAAACCACAACAAGTCAACTGTCACCTATATTGCATGTTGGGCTTGTGGCCTTGTGCAGTATGCAAATATATTTCCCTCTGAACACATGAACTCCTCATATGCAGTTTGACAAAGCTATATGGCTGCTTGTGCAGCAGTGAAGACTTAAGTGGGTTGTGTAACATTTAAGGTTAAGTAGTGGAAGGAAACACACACTGCCAAAACATTCAGACATTTCTCATGCTAGATGTTTGCCCATGTTCTTCCTCCAGCATTTGTAAAAGAATTAAAGTAGAAACCTTAAACCTTCTTCGACTGGATTTGAACTAAGAAGACATTCATAATTACAGCTCCAACAGGAGGGAGTCATTGCAGAGGAAGAGCGGATTACACTGACACATACACATGTGGGAACTATGCAGTGTGACCACAGCACTGTGCTGTCAATGAGCACCACAGTTTCTGTGCCTTGCTCAATGTTACTGTGAAGGCAGCTGCTGAGGATGGACATGAGAGTGAATCACAAAGTGGCAACGAAAAGTTTGTTGTTCAGTCTACAAGGGGAAATTTTGCAGTAACTTGGCCGAAAACCACTATCGACTGCATGTAATTTCCGTCCCCAATCATATCTTGCCAATCATTCACAACATATGCAATGGTACATGGAAGGAGGTGCCAGGGGTCAACTACCACAAACAGGGATGTAAACAAACTATGGTGTCATTGATACTGGTTGAAAATAGTGTTTGTGCATCTGTGTTTGTTAGTTGAACTGACCAGTTGTCAACAGGGTCAGTCAGGATCTTGGATCTTGGAAAGGATAGCAAAGACCAGTTCATTCTATTCTCAGTGAGCCCAGTATCACTTCAAACACGTCACATACAGCCACACTGTCAGGACACCTTTCCGTCATATTTGGTACCCTTTAGTGCAGGGGTGGGCAATCCTGGTCCTCGAGGGCCCCTATCCTGCATGTTTTAGATGTTTCCCTCTTCCAACACACCTGATTCAAATGATCAGCTCATCATCAAGCTCTGCAGAAGCCTGATAACGATCCTGATCATTTGAATCAGGTGTGTTGGAAGAGGGAAACATCTAGAACATGCAGGATAATGGCCCTCGAGGACCAGGATTGCCCACCCCTGCTTTAGTGTCATCTGTCATTCTGCAAGGTAGTTTGATAGATCTGTGAAATCTTTGAATATCACAACTAGATGTCATGACTCTGCAGACAAATGCTCTCTGCTGTTGGCATCAGTGTTGCTCCTTTTCAGGAAACTAGAAGTTTGCCCTGTAACAGGAAGTTAATGTTCTGACAAGATTTATTATAACCCTAACCCATTAATCAAGTAGTTTTGGTGTCTAAACCTAACCAAACAGCAAGTGAAAACAAAACTTTAGATGCAAACTAAAACAAAGCTAAGTGAAAAAATAATGGTCCCAAACTGTCAAACTGAATCTTAGCTAAGTGGGCTTCAAATTCTGTGTGAAGTCCATCTGTTGAGTGAAAGTCCATTGTTTTTTCCATCGAATCCTACTTGGACCACTGACTTTGTTGCTCTTTATTTTACCTCACCTGATCAGGGTGAAAGGCCTTGCGACTGGATAAAGTTTCTGGTCAGGGGCTAGATTTACTAAAGCTTGAAAACGGAGTCAAGAGTTTAGATGTCTAGTTTCCTCTCAGACCACTTGAGTTAAATATGCTCAAAGGTTAGTATGGATTTTGTTGCCCAGTGAC
>OMNN01103086.1:2359-12416 GCA_900302755.1 Chromis chromis
TGGTTGGCAAACGGCGAATTGGTGCATTACCGCCGCCAACTGGGAGGGAGTGTGAATCAGGATGTCTCCTATTCGCAGCCTAATTAACATTCCATGCTAATGAAGGTTGTCTTTATTTGAATACTTTTGTTTTGCATTGTAAGGGAGATTCACAATGGCTTGACATATCAAACGTGCCACATTGCAGGCTGAGGTAGATGCTACGAGGTGGCTGCAGTAGTTACTCAGATAGGTGTGTGATCAAAAATTACTTGAAAGGAGTGAAATAGGGTGTTCTGATGTCAGATATGTCCAAGGTGAAACCAAGTAATTTTATCAACATAACTGTTTTCTATAAGTGGCATGTTTGATTGCTGTATTTCTATCAGAATGTCTGGTCTGCTGTCCGAGTGACTGTTTTGTAAACTGTCACTGCTGTGCTTGAGTCAGAGCAGATGAATGTTCTCAATGATCTTGCGAACAGCTGGCCCTACCCAGTGTAGCCCTAGGAGAGATTTTATGTGGCGCCCCACTCCAGCTGCGATTTACATATGCTTACTAAAGAAATAATTTCGCTTTGTTTTGTATTAATGTTAATTGGGCATGGCTTTACATTTGAATCAATGTGAGCTTTTCCAGTTCAAGAGTTAATAGTAATAACTAGTTATAATATAATTATATTGAAGGTGAATTTGTTCCTGATTTCGTGGCGCCCCCTGGATGCCACGGCGCCCTTAGCATTTACCTGTATTGCCTAATAGGCGAGCCGGCTCTGGTCTTGTGTTCATTGTATTGCTATCATCTCTCCTGAGAAGACAAAAAAAAATCCTCACTGATACTTTTCCCTATTTTGAGATTGAACTCTGGAACAATAAATGCTATGCTTATTTTAATTCTCTGACTATTACATGTTACCGTCCACCCAAAGCTTTCTGTCTCCTTCCTCTCTTTCTACCAACAGGGTCCTGTGTTGAAGGATCTTGATTATGTCCATGCAAATTATAATAATCTATAATCAATAATCTACCCTTTATTGATCCCCTTGGGGAAACCCCTTCTCTGCATTGACCCATCCCATTCAAAGTTAACCTTAACTATACATAGTAGCAGCAGTGGGCTGCATCGGTGCAGCGCCCAGGGAGCAGTCAGGGGTTAAGTAATGATGGGATAAATGAATCGAGGCATTGATGTGAGTAAAAGTGGGCGTGTCAGATCAAGCTTTGCTTCGAGGCTTGTGTCGTTTCTGAAAAAATCACGTGACCGATGACAAACGAGGCCTCGGTTTGTGCAGATCACGTGATTAGTTCGTTCAACGTATCGCTTGTGGTGAGAGGAGTTGAAGAAATTTGTAGTGAGTTAGTCAGTAAAATAAAAGAATAGCAGTAGCAGGAGAATAGCTGGAGAAGTAGAAGTAGTGTAGGAAAAGCAGTGGTGTAGATTATTTTCCCCCACTGTAGGGCTTTGATGTGAGATATTATATATATTTATTTTCTTTTACACTGGTGTGTGAGTTGTGTAAAATTATGGGTGTTTGTGTGCGTGGGTGTCAGTTATTCTGTTTGTAAATAATGTCATTCCTGTATTTGGTGTATGTACCTTCTGTCACCTTCTTCAGTCATATATAAACTAGACACTACTTTGACACAGAGTCGGCCCTAACCAATGTGGCGCCCTAGGCGAGATTTTATTTGGCGCTCCCCTCCATCAGTGATTTAATTACATACACTTACAAAATGAATCAAATAGCATTGTTTTTTGTAGATATTTTTTTATTCATACCTCTGGTAAATTTTGACTTAATGTTACTTTGATTCAACCAGCAAGTTTTTTCTAGATTGGAAATGACACAGACGTCTCCCAGAAGATAATAAGACGATGTACAAGAGGCATCATTGTGGAAAAAATATTTCTCAGCTTTTATTTACATTTGAACAAAAAGTGGCATGGCAAATTTACCAGGGGTATGAATAATTTCGGGCTTGACTATATATCTATAGATAGATAGATAGATAGATAGATAGATAGATAGATAGATAGATAGATAGATAGATAGATAGATAGATAGATAGATAGATAGATAGATAGATTGATATTTATACTTCTATCAAGAGGCCTCTAATTTACATGATGTGGCAGCGGGGCTTACAAAGTATAGTTTCTGTGTTACCCATTCTTAAAGATAACATGTTTAAAGCCCCAGTCAGTAATTTATACTCCCATCTAGCGCTGAGATCATATATTGCAGTCAATTCTATAGCGCCACGCAGTTCAAAATAAATATTACAGCTACGGTAGCCTTCAAGCTTTAGAAAGCCAAGATGTCCTCTACGAATTCATGCAGCCTTCCCTCCTGCGATCAGGCACGCTCGCTTAATTACTATTAATAGCCGGTGTCGGCGTCATGGGGGGGCATTCGCGGGCCGTGCGTTCTGTCAAAAATATCACGCACATCTGGCCGCAATGCCGAGCGTGCTGACTGCATTCAGACATGCCTGGGTTTCATGGTTGTTTAAATGTTGAATAGTGTTCGATGCTTATTTTAAATGTTGGTGCACTAAAGCGGCGTATGTGCGCACCAGAGGGAGAGAAGGGAAGAGAGAGAGTATTTCAAGATGGCGCATGGATATGGACCGTCTTCCACCGTTCATGCATATATAAATGTAAAATTCCAAGCCAGTAACACTTCGAAATTATGGTGGTGGTGAATATTCATGAAAAAGGTGGATGGGTAACATGTTTTTTCATAGGGAGCAACTGTAGAAGTTACTGACTGGGGCTTTAAGTGAAATATGTACAACAGTTTAATGAATAAAATGAGTTGTGAAAAAAACAGTGACATATTTTGTCATCTGATTTATATATAGCAGCAAAGTAATCTGAAGCAGATTTTTATAGAGAATTGATGTAAAATGGAGGTTGAACCATGAACAGGGATCACAGAATCCCTGCACAGCATGTTCCCCTTTCATGATTGAAACTACAAGAGACTGTGTAGAAACCTATATAAGCCAGAGAACATTGATTGAATCAAATGTGTTCCTGTACAAACAAAAGCTCTGTCTTGACCCCTGATTTTTAACTGTGCTTCCTGTCACTGCGGCCTGCTCTCCTTGGCGAGGTGCAATTCACATTGAGCTGTCTCTAACCAAGATTGAGCAGCTGAGCTCGCACACACAGATGACAGCTCATTCCGCACTACATATTGCAACGGATGTATGGGGAGGCGCAATATTATGACAAAGAAATATGTCCCAATTGTATGCATGCTACGTGAAACTGTATGTACAGTACAGGACAGCTGTAGTACGTACTTAAAGTAACACAATATTATAACGCAGACAATACCGTCTATGGGGCCGATGGGATAGTTGTTGTTGTTGTTTTTTTTTTTACGACACACCAGAACGGAAGACGGCTTATCATGCCGGTATACACGCGGAGCTCGGCATTGGCGTTTGCTACCTTTGGGTTTTTTTGTAAGGGAAGGCAGGCTGTTATCGCGTTCGGCAGGGCAGTATATGATTCACACTACCATAACTGCAGTAGTGTTCTGCAGAAAAAGGTTAGCCGTTTAATACATCCATTTACTACAGCGACGACCTACCCTGACATTACTTCCAGATCCAGAGGAATCAGCATGTCGTCCACCGCGATGTCCCAGAGAATGGTGTGGGTGGACCTGGAGGCAAGTCACAGGGCTTATGTCGGCTTGTAGCTGTAGTTAACGAACGCCACTTTATGTGTGTTTGCTAACGTTTGCTAACGTTAGCAAATGCTACATCAAGCTAAGCGGGGATTAATGTAATGCTACAAATGATCAGCCGTTAAATGTGCCATTCTTGTCAACGAGCCACAAAGGCGGACAGACTATCTAAGGACGTATCATGATTGTCATGTTGTAGTTTAGTAATGGCCACTAGACGTTCTGCTATCCTAGCTTACATGGCAGGTGAAACATCTGGCAGTTCACTTATTTAAAAACATGGGGACGAGTTAGTGCATGTTTGTTAGCATACCAGTTAGACATGACAGGCTGAGTTTAATGTCAGACTTGAGAATAACATGTATTCTCAAAAACGACTTATTCTTAATGACTGTATTGACTGTAGTGTGAAGCCAGCACCTAATAGATATTATTGTATGTATCTGCTTTGTAAATCACGTGCTGTTTTTTTCCTTTTGAGAAGAATGCCAGAAATCAACAGATTAAAAAAAAAAAGGTTTCATGACAGTCCCCCTTGGTTTTGCATTCATTTATCATTTGATAATCAGCCATCAACGTGGATGGAGTCTGGTGATGCTGTTGTACACCTATCCATGCTATTGAAGACTATTAAAGTAAAGAAGTAAGAATGTGATGTTGTCTTTGAGGTTCAGACACATGTTGGAGATCCATCTTTCACAACTAAGTCTGTGTTTGTTTTTGTTTTTTTAGATGACAGGTCTTGACATTGAGAAGGACCAAATCATTGAAATGGCATGCATCATCACAGACTCTGACCTAAACATATTGGCTGAGGTAATATGACCTTAAAACACTACTGGACTACCTCTTGTCTTGTTTGTCCTGTAAATTACATATAGTAATAATAGTGCCTATGAAAAGTATTCACCCCCTTTGAAAGTGTTGTCCTTTTATTGCTTTTTATTTATTTTATTTGTATTGCTCATGATTAAGTTAATTCTGCTTTTTAAAAACGAGAATTTAAGAAGAAACGTTTCTTTGATGTCAAAGTGAAAACAGTTTTCAACAAATAGTGCTAGGTAATTAAAACTATAAAACATAAAATAAGTGATTGGTCAGTCTTCACCCCCTTCAAGTCAGTATGTTGAGCCTGCATGGACAGGTCTCAGTCAGCCTTGCACATCTTGACTGCAATGTTGCCCCATTCTTCTTTGTAAAACTGCTCAAGCTCTGTCAGGTTGCATGGTTGTGAATGAAAAGCCCTTTTCAAGTCCAGCCACGAATTCTCGGTTGCATTGAGGGCTGGACTTTGACTCTTTCACTCCAGTGCATTCATCTTGTACCATGTTTTTAGACCATTTCTGTGCAGCTTTGGCTGTGTGCTTCAGGTCATTGTCTTGCGTTTCTGCATTCATTTTACACTCTACTTTTTCAAGCCCTCCAAAGCTTGCTGCACAGAAGCATCCTCACATGATGCTGCCACCGCCATGCTTCATGGTGGGCAGATTTGTTTGTGATAATGTGTAGTGTTTTGTGTCTGCCAAACATAGCATCTAGTCTTTTGGCCAAAAAGCTCAATAATGGTGTCACTGGAACAAAGAATCTGCGGCCAGTTGACTTCAGAGTCTCCCACATGCCAAGTCATAGGTATTTTGGTGACGTCCCTCTTTCTTGCACAGTGACTCAGTTTTCGAGATGGCCTGGTCTAGGCAGATTTAGGCAGCGCCGGCAGACGGGGGTGCGCGCAAGTATTCGGATATCAAAAAATATTATCGAGATACCACCACAACCGAATATTCAGATATTCGGGTCCAGCCGTATAAAGTACACAGACAACACCACGAATATTGTATTTTTCAGTTATAGATATTGTAGCGATGCAGAACAGGTTTCAAGTACGGGACTGTTGTGCTGCAATACATTATGGGAGTTCGGGGCTTTATTAATGTTTTTGGTGCCATGAGCGACAATGAAAGTGGGGTTGATGGCTACCTGCCACTGTTTGTGTGTTGGTGTTCTATTGTGGGTGCAAATAAAACTACCCGCAAGGGGGAACAAAAGACATAAGGTCTGGCTCAAGCGTATTCCTTCCATGCTGCTCTTTACATGATGTACTGACTGTCTTGTGATATACCGATATATCGGTATTGTGAGCCACGTATCGTATCGTATCGTGATGTACCCTGTGATTCCCAACCCTACTTATGTAGTCACTTATTTTGCATTTAAATCTTTTTATTTCCTAGCATTACTCAGCAAAAGTCTGTTTTCATTTTGATATCAGTCTTTTTTTGTAGTTTCTTTTCAGAAAAGCCAAATTAGATTGACCATGATTCAATGTTGAAAAGCGACAAAAAGGCAACATTTCCGAGGGGCATGAATACTTTTTATGGGAACTGTAAACTCATCTGTTGTTCTTCGACAGGGGCCCAACTTGATAATTAACCAGCCAGACGAACTACTGGAAGGGATGTCAGAGTGGTGTAAAGAGCATCATGGAAAGGTAAGCTGCCTTTGTGGTCTGAGACTTGAAGGAAAATAGATTCAAAAATCACATCATAGTGCTGAAGATGTTTTTTTCACAGCTGTCTGTGAGTAGCAAAACACCCCTGTCAGTAATTCCCAGCAAAGTATCGTGTGTGTGTCAGCTAACAGGAAATAAATACAATGACTGCGGAGGGCAGGGCAACAGTAATATCTGCCACAGTCCAAAAAACTTGTCTGGCTGTTAATCCATCTTCTATGCTAGCTTACTACTGTATAGAGTCACAGGGATAGAGCTGCATGATATTGGAAAAAACTGACATTGCAATTTTTAGTTTTTATGCAATATAAATTGTGATACAAAAAGTCTGTCAGCCTTGGAGTCGGCAGCTGGGAATGCGTCGCTTAAGACCAGTTCATGCTCCCCATATCTGCATGTCTGCAAGTGCCAAAAAAACAAATGGTGCTCAAAACAAATGTTTGTTTTGAGGAGAGGCTGTGTAAGGAGATTTCCCATTATCCACATGTTTATAATTCATCATTAAAAGAATTGTAATTGAAAGAGTGGCCGCCAGACTTTGGAGGTGCTTAGATTTTTCTTTCTATTGGTGGCAGCCAGATACAGAGGAAAGTTCCAAATTCTCCAGAAATCATGTACTCAGCACACCTCAAGAATAATCACTAAAACAGTGATACAATTCAATTTGTAACTAGCTGCCATATACTGTAAAAAGTGCAGCATCACAGTTAACCATTCAGGAACATCCACAGAACTCCTGGTGGCTGCGGACTAGCACGCTTTGGAAGACCTGCTTGGATGGCATGGGGAACGAAGGGGCTCTATGATCAAGGGATATGATATATCATATAAGATTACAGTTAAACTATCGCAATGTAGCCACAAAGCCATGTATTGTTGCAAAACCCTGTTAGACAAGCCTTAATGCTGTGGAAAGTCCACTTTTTAATTTTTGAAGGTTTTATTTTATTCATAAAAAAAATTATAAATTTGAATCTCACTACATTTACGTCATCCAGACAGTAGCAGACCACGTCTTGATGAAAGACCTGGCCACAAAGGTTAAACAAATTACAAAAATGCGTTTTAAACTCTCTTTAAACTCTCCTTGCTCATTTAGTCCTAACTTTACGAGGCCAATTGTAGGAGTTTTTTTTTTTTATCTAGACCTTTTCTGATTAGATCAAGATGGGGAGGAAAACGGTAAAAATACCCTTTCATAACCCTCACACTGTTTTTTTACTTACTGCAGTCTATTTATTAATGAAGTCCAAGTTTGATCAAGTAGCATGCACACACACACAAAAACAGTGCTCCTCTACTCTGATACAGACACCATGTCAATACAAGGACCACAGTGCAGACAGTACCCTAGTCACATCAGTTTCCTAATCTAATCCTAACCTTTTTTCTTTTTGCTGTTGCATGTATTTGTCTGTTTCTGTGCTGTGACATACTGTCTGTCATCTTTCACTAATTTGAAAAGAGAGAGATTTTTGTTTTTAATGTACGTGAAAATAAAGGTGTCTTTTAAAAAGTTTTTAGTGATGTACACCGTCAGTGTAATTGTTTCTCAGTCAGGACTGACCCAGGCTGTGCGGGATAGTAAAATCACCTTAGAACAAGCAGAGTACGAGTTCCTGTCCTTCATCAGACAGCACACTCCGCCTGGACAATGTCCTCTTGCTGGTGAGTTACCTTTTAGCATCAGTAGCAGAACTGAAATATCACAAGGGATGTCACGAGAACCAATACTTTGATACCAAGTCATGCTAGAATTCTGAGAACATGATGGTACATGTTTTTCTGTGGCACTGAAAGTACCAAAGATTTTAGAAATGCCATAGGCGGCATCAATTGCAATGGCAAGTGCAGGTGCAGCAGCAGGCCTGCTGCAAAAAAAAAGGCAATTAAGGTTCAAAATCTTTGAATTGGATAATCAGGACAAGTTATAGATACCCAAATCCAGAATGCAAACAGTGCCACAAAGCATTTGAAATGAGTGGTGGAGGAAACACCTCAAACTTATCTAAACAGCCCAAAGAAAGACATCCACAGAATTCTGGGTGAGAGTTTCAGTTGTTACTTTATATTAACAACATGTCGTCTCAATTTTAACGTCCTGAAATGTTACTATTATGGTTTGTGTCTTGCGACTTCTGCATCTTTTAGCAGTGCTTCATAAATAACACACTTGTGTAAGCCAACATAGTGATAGCTTTTAACAGGGTTCTACTCCTTTTTTGTGTCACATTTAGGAGAATTCGAGAATCATGAAAGTTCAATAGCATTGGTGCATACTACCAAATGTCTTGTACTGCAGCCTCATAAGTTGTCAGTAAACAGATATGGCTGCAGCAGGCATGTCTCATAATTCCTATTTGTGCAGGTAACTCGGTGCATGCAGACAAGAGGTTCCTGGACAAGTACATGCCACAGTTCATGTACCACCTTCACTACAGAATCATTGACGTCAGCACCATTAAGGAGCTCAGCAGGTTGTTGTGTGACTGTGGAGAGTCTTAAGATTATGTAGTGTTGTGCAAAATTGTGGAAACCTCAGCTCCAGAACATTCTAGATAAGCATGATCTTTTGTAATTTGATTGTATTTAGGTTGCCTAAAGGGTCAGTTTGTATGTAAAAGGTTCATTATTGCATTGCAGAACAGGTTTTGAGATTCAGCAATTAAAGTATCTCTACTTAGCAGTGTAACATAACAAATTACCTGTAAGACTACACTTGACAAGTTCAAAAAAAGAAAAATAATGTGGCTTGACTTTTGTTCTGTGAACCCTTTCAGACGGTGGTTTCCAGAGGAATTCAAGATGGTGCCACACAAGAAAGCAACTCACAGGTAAATGATAAGAACAACTCATCAACCTAATCATCAGCTGGTCAACTGGTCAGTTCTGGGTTATTTCAACAGACATCACAGTTTTTTAGCTATGGCCTCACTTGAACAGCGTTGCACACTGCAAAACAGGTGTATTAGCAGATTATCCAGATTATCTAAACCTCTTTAAGTCAGACTGAAAGTGAGTACAACCAAAGTTATGCTAATAGTCCTCTGTTGCTCAGGAAAACTGCACCATTAGTACAGATGTTCAAAGTTGAAGCAGGGAAAGGGTCTGTAAACTGTAATGTTTGTTTACTACAAACAGTGTAAGCCGTAGTGTTACTACTTAACTTTATTTCGTCTTGAAAATAAATTAAAATGAGTGTTTATTATTTTTCTAATCCTGTTTCTTTTCTATTCTGGAAAGCTGTGCTATAGTTAGTCATTAGCCCCTTTTCGACCGCAGGAACTATACCCCGGAACTATGGTCTTTTTGAGGAACTATGTGCGTTTCCACCAGATTTACCCGGGTAAATGCGAAGTTCCGGGTAAATAATCTACCCCGAAAAAAGTACCTACTCGCGGTTGTGTACTTTCTGAAGGTTCCAGGAACCTTTGAGGCGGAGCCAGCAGCGCCTGCAGGTCTGCCAGAGCAAAGAACCGAGTGCTTCGCAGCTGGCGGCGACTCTGACCAGCGATCAGAGGTGAAAAGTGACACATATAAGTGATAATATGTGTCCTTTTTCTCCATGAAGTCTCTGGTCTGATCACATGTATTTGAATGAATCCCGGGACACACGGAAGTTTTGCACACACACACTGTTGCGCTGAAATCCTGTACAGTTGTGTCGCGGATATGCGGAAGTGCCAGCGGTGGGCAACGCGGACCTCCGCTGACTTTATAAACATCTTTATGAGGTCTTTATAAAACATAGATATTATCATCAACGTATTGCGTTTGTTTAACCGCTATGTAATGATACAAGCTTAGAGGGCTGGTGATGTAACAGCGTGGCTCCAACTTGGCTCCTGGCCAGTGGAAACGCAAACCGG
>OMNN01103096.1:0-16994 GCA_900302755.1 Chromis chromis
CTCATTTTAATGACTTTAAATAGTGCTGGACAGCAGCAATTTAGTATCACATTTACTTAACCTATAACAATACAGCATAATCCAGTTGTTTAATATAATGGTATTATTAATTTAAAATCTGTAAACTTACCAAATAAATATAAATATAAGTATATAACAGTAAATGTACATTTCCCTATGAACATAGTGGATCAAGTTGCAGAAAACAGGAATATTCAAATGATTCAGATTTGGACTTAGTATGTACAGTACTCGAGTAAATGTACTTCGTTACATCCCATCCTTTATTACTAACCAGTTTCAGCCAGTACCGTTTAACTGCAACCCTCAGATTATGGTATAAAATCCTCCTTTAAAACCAAACTATGACCTCGACATCGCTGCCTTTATAAAAATTAATTCTTTTACATATTTTTCTTTTCTTTTCACTTTCTGTCAAAAAAACAAGACTCGGGAGCGCGCACTGTCAATTGCCACGAGCGCGTCGGTCCGCCTCTTCCGCGTGCGTCTCGAGGAGCCCCCGTTGCTCTCCTTGGCTCGCGCTGCCTTTTAAAGCAAACGGTCGCAGGATGCCATTCCCCACTCGGCCAGAGGACGGGACACGGTGAGGAGCTGCTGTCGCTCATTTACCCCTCTCCTGTCGTCACCCCCATCGTCCTTGTTGTTTAGTTGCCTCTTTATTCGTTCCGTTACACGGTTAGCTAGTCCCAGTCATGTATCGGTATTTCGGGGAGCTGCTGACCCGCTCTGCGGGTAGTGCCCTGGCCTCGGGCTGCGTGGACTCCGCTCTCCCGGCGTCCTCGTCCCTGATGCGGGTCCGTCGCTATGCCGGCGCAGCGGACCAACCCGACGACCCCAACTTCTTCAGGATGGTCGAGGGCTTCTTCGACCGCGGAGCCACCATCGTTGAGGACAAGCTGGTGGAGGACCTGAGAACCAGGGAGAGCCCCGAGCAGAAGAGGAACCGTGTGCGGGGAATCCTGCGCATCATCAAGCCCTGCAACCACGTCCTGAGCGTGTCTTTCCCCATCAAGAGGGATAACGGAGAGTGGGAGGTGGTGGAGGGCTACCGCGCCCAGCACAGCCAGCACAGGACACCTTGCAAAGGAGGTAAGAGCCCGGTCACATCTCCTCCACTGGCCGCTTTGACAGTTAGCTTTAGCCAGCTACTTAGCATTACTTAGCATAAACGTTAGCTTAATAAAAGCACAATACACAGCAGCTGCTGTCAACAGCTGCTTCTGTATCTCACCGTTACACGCAGATTCACTGCTTTCATCCTCTGCTAACTATACAGTCAACCTCATTCTTATTTAAAATAATAGCGGCCTATTTGTTCTGTTTGTTTTCCTGAATATGCAAACTACCCTCAGCTCTCATGTTTAGTTTACAGTGACCTTCCTGCTCACCTGTGGCTGTAACGGTACCGCAGTCTGTTAGCTAGCAAGCTAGCTGTCAAACTGCAGTAGCCCTCATACTCTGTGCCTACTTTATTGGTCTGTTTCAAGCTAAAGCTATCATTTTTAATGTATTTATTCACCTACAATAATTTTGCCATCCCTGTATACAGTCATAATCCAGTGATTGAAAACTGGTACATCCAACCAGTTTTATTTCAAGGCTACTCACATGCTAAATGTTGTTTGATGTTATAGACAGGCAGCCCTGAAGGTATCAGGTGTCATGTCATTGAGCATTTCAGACCTTGGCATCTCTGCATGTGCTGAACAGTACACATGGCTGACTGTTAAGCACCTATTGCCCATGCACTGCTTTGTCAGGAGAATCATATACACAGGCAAGTGCCTTAAGCAGTGCAAATATACACACAGCGTGGTCCTTTTATATGTAGGCCTTGTGCAGAATAGGATGACAGAGTGACATGTGCTCTTTGGCTCAAAGTTCAAGGTTCAAACCAGAGGCATCATAGACTACTGCTGCAGTGCACTATGGGAGAGATAGAGGGATATGATGTATAGGAAGACAGGAGGCGTGAAAGTTGGGGAGTGGGTGGTTGTGTTTCCAGGCACTCCTATTTGTCAGCAGTGTGACAGGTGGGGGAGGGTGCTATGGAGCAGAGGCATTCTCAGTAGAAAGAGACATGCCATTTAGTTTGCTAGCCAGTCAAAGGGCATATTTCAGTGGTGTGCAGCGGACATTGGCCTGTTATTAACACTATGAAACCCTTCCACTGCACCTGCTTGATGTAGTGAATGTAGACCTATTCTTGGGAGGCATAATTCTGCTCCGGGCACGTACATTGTACTGTGAACCGGTGCTATAAAGGACAGGAGAAGAGGTTTAAAAATTAGATTTGTAAATTGTTTGACCGGCTGAGTCGGAGTGGCATCATTTATGGCACCCACATGAAATATCCATTACGGATTTCCCACAAGCCACTTCACAGTAATGGCACCAATTTGTGAACTGTAGCATCATGCTAACTGTCCAGCCAGTTATCTGCGAGGGAACACTCAGAAGCAGTATGGGTAAAATCAATAAACATTAAGAGGATTTCATTGCCTCCATCTATTTCATAAAAGCCCAAAGTGAGCTGAGCATCTCCTCGATCCTAAGCTAAATCAAAATCATCTTGCATTAACTGTCCTTTGCAGTGACGGTGTTGCTAAATACTTCCCCTTACATTGCCGCGAGGCCACACAAATCACAGAAGTTGTTAACTTTTAATTAATTTAGATATGCAAAATTAATGGAAAAATATAAAAAATCACCATTTGGACTAATTGCTCATCCTGCCCACTGCAGTTAAGATGTCCTGCATATTAATAATTGTCCTAGGAATCGATGTTAAACCACAGCAAGCACTAGAACTGATCTACAGCTAACTCAGGAGACGTATCAGATCTTAAATCAGCATGGACATAGAAAAACATACAGTTGTCATAGATTTAATTAGTATATCGTTGCTAGTTGCTCAATTAACAATTGCAAATGGTGTTTTATGCCACATCCTGTATAATAGGGGTAGAATAGGAGAATGAGCCGTTATCTTTCAGTGGGTTTAATCATTGATACAGTGCATAGACCCTTGGCTGTATTCAGATCAAACTACAAAGTGCAAAGCCTGTTGATGTGTCTTCACACTGTGCTCATCCACCCCCTTTGAGAGCCACACAGAGTGACCGCTGCCAGACTGGCTCACACTGCTTTTTACCGAGCATGTAAACGCTTGATGTGGTATGTGTGGATATGCACGGTGGCTTGCATACCCCAGACGGCTACTGAAATTTGGTTTGGTCTGCTAAATAGTCAACATTCAAGAAGAAATCTGTGGAATATTCATGACACTGCTGTCGCATTTAAACCATAGGTGCAGCAGTATGTTAACAAATTGCATTGTTTCTGTGTAAAGGGTAAAAACCACTCAGAACTGATTCACTAAGATTGATATTTAACCCCTCATGATTTAACTGAATGCCGTGTCAAAGCTCTTGCAGCTTAATTGGAATCTCTCTTGGATAAGTCTGCACTTATCCAATCCAATCCAAGCCTGCACTGTCAGGTATGTGATACAAGCATCAAACTTGGCATAAATACTCCTTAGGGGTTTTTGAAAAAATACACTGGCCACCTGAAATTCAAGATTTCATTTTTTGCGTATAAATTGCCTATTTTACCACAGATTCTCACTACAGTAACCGATTTAGTTGATCTTGGTGTTAAAAAGTAGGTTCTGAAGTATGAGGAATCCAAAAATACAACTCTAAGATCTCTTTGGAGCTTCTTTCTACCATTTCTAGCCCAAAAGAGTGAAAAATTAACAGGGAATACGGCATCTGCAATTATATGAAACAAAATTTTATTAAGAGTGATACATGTACATCTACTTCTAACCCGAAGACCTACTGCACTACTATAGCATTATGTAGGTTAACCACAGTTCTGTTCTGTATGATTCGGTACCAGAATCATCCATATTGGGCAAGTCTGTGTATATTTATTGCAAAAAGTAATATTTCAGTATTGATTATGGTGACTATCTTGAAAAAATGGCAGCCATCTTGAATTTCAGGTGGCCAGTGTATTTTTTTCAAAAAGGTAACCCCCAAGGAGTATTTGTTCCAATTTTGGTGCTTGTATCACATTTTGAATGATTCACCTGAAAAAAATTATTTATCTGCTGCACTGTTTTTATATCTATGCATAGTAATCTTAATATTGAAGCATTAGCAAACTGAATATCTTTGGTTTGTAGACAAAACAAGACATTTGAGGACACCAACTTGAGCTTTGGGAAACACTGAAAACACCATTTTCTGTCATTTTATAGACCAAACATCTACTTGAACAATCATGAAAAGAATCAACAGATGAATCGACAGTGACAATAATCCTCGGTTGCGGCCCAAATTGTTGGTCGGAGAGCTGAGAGTCACTAAAAAGCTGCACAGAGCTGCAGATTAAGTTGATAATTCTCTGTAAGTTTGTCAGTTTAAGGGTTAGGGAAACATTCTGAAACCCTTTAGGGATCATGAATAGGGGTGGGAAAAAATATGGATACAGCGATATATCGTCGTCCCTCCTCGTGCGATATGCTGGCGCCAAATATCGATACTTTAATATAAGAAGGCGCTCTAATAAGGCGCTCTAAACCCTGCCAGATTCCCCTGCCAGCTGCCATTTCCCCAGCGTTACTACTTAATGACTCCATATGGTGGCGTTTATCACATGAATGAGGGAGACTTGAGCGGAAATGAATCGGCCCAATAGTTTGTACAGGTATAATGGAGGACAGCAACGCTACCGTAAGAGACGCCCCATCCACGTTTAAGTTCAAAGTGTGGACCCATTTGGGCTTTGGCAACATTGAAGGAACAACAGTACACAGGCAACACCACGAACATTGCATTTTTCAGTTCTAGATATTGTAGCGATCGCAGAGCCGGTCGCTAGTACGGGACTGTTGTGCTGCAATGCATTATGGGAGTTCGGGGTTTTATTAATGTTTTTGCACCATGAGTGAGAAGGGTATCGGGGTTGATGGCTGCCTGCCACTGTTTATATATTAGTTTAAGACAAAAGCTCTGGCTCAAGTGTCTTCCTTTCCACGGTACATTTCGATATACTGTGATAGTATCGATATCCTGAGCCATGTATCGATATCGTATCGTATCATGAGGTACCCTGTGATTCCCACCCCTAATCATGGATATTAAATACAGTCTCCTATGTGAAAGTCAGACATGCTGCATCATCTACTCTCCCATCCGTCACACTTTACTCTTAACTTCAGTTCACTGAATCCATGAACAGTGCAGAACATTAATCATGAGGGGCGGAACCCTTTCATCTTCCTCATGATATAACCAGCTCAGTATTGTAGACGTCCACATACTGTGAGATCAGTGAAACATTTTGTGCATTCCTTTGCTCTTGGGTTTTGCCTTTAACCCTAACCAGTTTTCGTTTCCTGCCTGGACTTTTTGTAACCACAATCAGCTCGTCAGCACAGCTTGCTTTTTGTTACCACAACCTGCCTCCTGTGTCCTGCGTTTAGGTCCAGTCTTTGAACAAAAAACTCGTAACATTGATGGTCTCTCAGCTGCCAAAACGGTGTCCCTCCTCTAACATGACCAGCAGTGATTCATGACAGCTTTAAAGAGTAAACCAGGCTCTAACTGGACACTCGCCAGACACTTGTCTCTGATTTCACTTCTATACGAATCCCTTGTCCTGACTATTGTTATGGGTTTACTGTGGTGAGGTGGACAACTTCAAAATGTGCCCCTCTGAAAAGTAGTAAAGTTTTCCAGCAATCTCTGAATTACAAAAATTTAAAGCAGTTTTGCCAAGTGGAGTAATATTAACATACTTGAAGTCAAATTAACTGCCTGTTATTTTGTATTGTGCGGCTACCTAGAAGAAAAAAACTGTTATTTTGCCACAGAAGCAAAACCAGCTGCCTACAGAAACTTAAAGAAGTGCATCAACCAAACGTAAAAGAAATTCTCTTTGGAAAATGAAACATCTTCTTGAGGTCTAGACTGCTTTCCAAACTGTGTAACTTTCAGAGACTTTCAAACATTTAATGCATTAAAACCGACTCTGTTAGAAACTGTTGAAGATGTTTAGTTAGTTTTGTCGCAACTTCGCAGGGTATCTCATCAATCTAACCCCTGTGAGCGCACCGAGCTGGCCTCTAGAGTTTCTACCAAACACACTGATCTAAAAATACAAATCTACTGTACATGCAGAAGCATTTCCTCCTCTGTGTGTGTCTCTCTGTATCCAACACACACACATTATTCTGTTTTAGAAGCGTGCATGTCCCATGAGACAGTAGTCATATTTCTCTAACCCGCGACCTGCTTGTCTTCCTAAATATTATTTTAGCAGTGAAGCTTCACAGCCTCCTTTTCTCCGAATTAGAGTCACAATAGGAAGGAGTCAGCCTGGTGTGAAATTCACCAGAGTAGCTGTGTAGGTGGATACTGTGGGAGGTAAGAAGCATGATGTCAGTTTTAATTTGTTCATACAGAAACCAGCTTTGTTGGAACTGGTGCAGTTTTTTGATTGTTCAACACGAAGGAAGAGTTTGATGAAAAGATATTACATTTTATTTGTGTGTACTCAGCTCTGAGGTCCAGGATGTGTTTAGCTTTGGTAAGAACATCAAAACTAAGAGCACAAAAAAGACTGCTGGTCTGCTGAAAAACACCACATTCCAAGAACTGTCTTTCTTTACATGACATATTTAGAAAAGGGTTAGAAACCTGGTAGCCACATAATGAGGACAAGACTGAGACGATGAAAGCTCAAAAGGCTATGATTGTCTTTTAGGCTCTGGGTCCACTAAAGCTTTTTTTTTCTTTTGCCAGCAGAAAATGCACTTGAGAGCACTTTGGAGGTGCAGTGCTGTTTCAGCTAAGACAGGTTCCAATGATGATTCACGAAAGTAATTGCTATACCGATCAGCTGGCTGACTCATCTGTCTGGAGCTGACCTGTAAGACCCACAGCAAACTAAATGTTCCACCAAACATTATTTTTTATATTAATATTGTTGTCATTCGGGGATGCCATCTGGTACTCAGATACCTCTTTTCCACCAAGAAGAACCAGGAGCTAGTTTGGTGCTAGCGCTAGTTCGGTGCTTAGTTGGTTCAAATCTCGTTCCTCCTAAGAACCTGTTTGCTTTTCCATTTGCAAGGAGCCAAGTTGGAGCCACGGCATTGTGTCACCGTAAAACGACTAGGCTTGCATCGATTACATGGCAGTTAAACAAACGCAATAAGTTGATGATAATATCTATGTTTATCTTCATGGATGGTCTTAAGGCTGTTTGTGAGGCCGAGGTCGCCTGTTGCCTGGGCATATCCGCGATCGTCCTACTGGTGGGACACAATTGTACCAGATTTCAGCCAGTTAAGCTGGAACACCGGAACACCAAATTACCGCTTGTGTGTCCCCTTCCACTGTTGATCCTTGGTCACGATAACCCCGCCTGGAGCCGGTGCTTAGGTGATGGAAACACAAAGAACTGGTGCTAAGTCAGGCGGCTGTGGCTCAGGTGGTAGAGCAGGTTGTCCACTGATCGCAAGGTTGGCGGTTCGATCCCCGGTCCCCCCCACATGCCAAAGCGTCCTTGGGCAAGACACTGAACCCAAAGTTGCTCCCAATGGCAGGCTAGCGCCTTGCATGGAGGTCTGTCGCCATTGGTGTGTGAATGGGTGAATGAGAAACACATTGTAAAGCTCTTTGGATAAAAGCGCTAAATAAGTGTTTTACCATTTACTAAGTCAGGCACTGGCTCCGAACTAGCACTGGAACCAGCTCGGTGGAAAAGGGGTAAAAGAGAACATTCTGAGAGTTTAAAAAAACGTTCCTGCTGAAAACATTATGAGATCTTTCACAGAACATTTTCAGAACAAAAAAAAATTGTAATCAGAATAAAGTTTTGAAGCTTAACAGTAAAATGTGAAAAATCAAAAGCAACATTTTTGGACTGGAAAGACTGGAAGGCGACACGGATGATTTTCCCAGAAGAACTTTATTTGATTCTGTGTATCGCGTTACTTTTGTATGGCAAGCAACATTTCCACACCTACACATGACGTGAAAACTGCAGATTCACTTGTCGCTGAAAGAAAACAACATGTGGGGGCAGCGAAGCTTTCGTTTCACCGGTTGGTTCATCTGTGCAGGAAAAATAACTATTTGGAGGATGTAAATCTCTTAGGAAGCAGTATGTGAACTTTTTAAAAAATCTTTTTCTTTTCTAAATGTGTAACTTTACTGTGTTTGATCTGGAGAAGTCATCAGAAAGCCTGCAGTTATTCTGTATTGGCTTGTGTTTGACTCTTTCTCACCTCAAAACCTCGAACTGTATCAAACTTGTACAAAAGAGATGAGCAGTAAGGATGCAGGACGGCAGTGATCAGCTGCCATCTGGTTTCGTTTTTTCAAAGATTTGCTCCTTTTCCATTTCAGTTTCCACTCTGGGAGGCACACAGGACAGGTTTGTGGTGCGTTCGTCCACGGCAGTTAGATAATAGCAATTTGCCAAAGCCCTTAAGTTTCTACAAAGAGATTAAGACGTTTGTGTGAACATGTGCGTTGGTGGAAAAGCCTCCACGACGCTGTTTTTGTTTCTCAGCACTGAGGCCTCTGAAGCAGTAATTAAATCGAGCCTCCTGTGTTGAACAGATCAAACAGTGCAGTGGTCTGCTGGAGAAGAACTTTAATTTGACTTGAATGTTTTCATGAGCTCTCAGGATGAAGGAAAACACAGAAAGAGAATTTAACTTTAACCCTCTGAACTCCAAGCAGGGAACAGTAAAACCATGACTAGAAGTAGAGAGAACTAAGAAATCTCCTTGTGGTCATTTTGTGGTCATATTGTCTCTCTTTATGGTTGTTTTGCATCTGTTTGCAATCATTATATGTCTTTTTGTGGTCATTTTGTGTCTTTTTGGTATCGTGTTGCGTCTGTGGTTGTTTTGTGTCTCCTTGCTGTCGTTGGGCATCTTTTTATGGTCATTGTGTTTCTGTTTGTGGTCAAATTGCGTCTCTTTGTGTCTCTGTGGGGTTTTTTTCTCTCTTTGTGATGGTTTTGCGTCACTTTGATCATTTTTTGTACCTCTTTGTGGTAATAGTGTGGCGCCTTGTGGTTATTTTGTGCCTCTTTGTGGTCTTTTTGTGTCTTTGTGGTAGTTTTGTGGGGGGTTTTGTACCTCTTTGTAGTCGTATTGTGTCTCTTTGTGGTAGTTTTGCATCTCTTTGTGGTAAGGTTTCCACCTTAATCTGAAATGCTAAACTAACAGTAAACTGAAAACACAATGCATTCTGCAGTATGACACAGTTAAAACGTCCTAAATTCTAAAAAAAAAAAAAAAAAAAAAAAAAAAAGTTATTTCTTTGATTATTTATTTTACAAAAATACTGTAATACTGTGGAAACACTGCCTGCAGTTCAACCGAAGAGTCACAGTTGAATCCCTAATGGCTTCCAGACTTTTTAGGTTTTTACAAAATCTGGTTGGAGCAAATGATTTATTATTGGGAAATATTTAAATGAGACATTTCTGTGAAATATGATCATTTTCAGCTTATATTTTGTTAATTTTCCGGACAGAACTGCATGTCACAGATGAGTAATGCAAGGATGGTAAGAAAGAAAAAAGACAATCTTTTCCATCTTTACAGTTTCTAACTTGATTATACAGTTTAATTTGGATGTTTTTTTTAAGAATTACATGCCTTTTGGGGTTCAGAGGGTTAACTTTAATATCTGACAGTAACTATCGAGTGCACCTCCCTTCATCTGAGTGCTGATAAAAATCCTCCAGCGATGAGCTCAACAGGTGTTTGAAGATTCCTGTTGAGCCGATGGTTAAAGATAAAATCTGCTCTCTGATTCTGCATGTGTGGCCGGTTCACCAGGCTGACCAACACGTTGGCGATCTTTAGAAGTTGCTCATTCGGCATGACGAACCTGACATTTAGTTTATTTTTCTTCTCATTGTGTGTCAATTTGAGCCTCGTTCACACTGAGTTTAGTGAAAAAAATCCAAATACTGATTTCTTTTTTAGCATTATAGCAGATCATAATGAAACATTAAATATCAGAATGAGAATTTCACCTGCTGTGTTTCCTCTGCAGGTTTTTGCATTACATTACATCAAGAAATAAGCAGTCAGCATTTGTCTGTTAGTGCTGATCTTTTAATTTCATTTGCACTAAACCTACAGAGGGAACACAGGACTTTAAAAACCTGTTGATGCCAGTGCATGGTGTGTAATGAAATATGACAAAACATGACGGAAGCGTGTTTTGTTTAGCATGCAAATAGTGAATATACAGCGTAGGCCTCTAACATACTCTACATATGTTCAAAGATTATCTGTGCAGACGTATACAGCTATATACAGTCCAACTCTCCCCCTTTGTCCTGTTTGACCTGATTCATCCGTCCTGCCGCTCACAGTGAGCTGCAGCTCAGTCCTACATCCTGAACAGAAACATCTTTCTCCTCTCTGGGCTTCATGTTTCTATCTCATGGAGAAGATGGCGGAAGGTGAGTGACGGCGAGAGGAGGACAAGGGCGCTAAAGTGGAACTCCTCAAGGAAGTCGCCTTGAACTCTTCCTTGATCTGAAGTAAAACAAACAAACAAACAAAAACCTGTTAGAATAATGTTGGCCAGTCAAGCCTCTCAAAGCACAATGACCTTAGATTGTAAAGATCTCAATGCTTCATCAAAATAAAACTCATTTAGAGGACATCAGTATCTGAGCTGAGCAAGGCCCCGGACCCCTGACTGCTCCCCGGGCGCTGCACCACGGTAGCCCACTGCTCCTAGTATGTATAGTTAAGGTTAACTTTGAATAGGATGGGTCAAATGCAGAGAAGGAATTTCCCCAAGGGGATCAATAAAGGTTTGAATATTATTATTATTAAAGAAACATTCAAAGAACATTATAAGAATATTTCCATTTCCAACAATGCTCCTATAAAGTTATTATAATTGTCTACGTCAACATTCAGAGGATGTTGTCAGGTTATCACCTTTTTTAGAACGACTTTAGTCATCCTATCTTAAAAAGGGACATTCCGCTTGAAATATTAGTAGAACTTTGCAGAACTTTCTCAGAAGTTGTTGGACTAACTGATTAGTTTTTACTGTAACTGAGCTGATTGTTGCTGAAGCTGTTTGTGTTCAGGGCCTGTGGATTATGGCGAAAAAGTAAAAGTCTTACACTTTTAGTCCCAAACTGAAGAATAAAGAGTATTTGTCAAATTGTAAATATAAAAAATGTCTGCTACATACATTTATGCTTATTTGCTTTAATAATCCATAACTATAATCTCATTTAAATGGGTGAAATTAGCAATAGAGACCAAAAGCTTTTTTTTACCAGGCTGTAAAAATGTTATTTTTTGCTGTTTTAACATGGAGGTCTGTGGGGATTGACTTGATTTGGAGCCTCAAGTGGACATTTGAGGAACTGCAGTTATTGGGACTTCATGTTTTCTTCACTTTATAGGCCAATTATGAAAAACTGTAACTAGATCCTATTTTCATTTTTTAAAGCAAAAATGCACAAAAAACTCTGATTTCAGTTTTTCATGAAGCTGAATATTTTGTATATTTGCAAAAAAATAATACTTCCAGCTATCCTCAAGTGGATATTTGAGGAAGTGCCGTTTTTAGGACTTCCACATTGACTTCACTTTTCAGTCCAGTCGTGAAAAACTGCAACTGGATCAACCAGTTTTCTCAAATATTTGCTTTTTTTTTTTTTTGTCTTTTATGACATGGAACTGGATACTTTGATTGTTTGGGCTATTGAATACTGTTATTTGTTTGTGCTTTTGACACTTCTGCATCAGCTTCATTGGTTGTAATTACAATTATATGTTTTATGTAAAAAGTGCAATGAAGGACTTAAATGTCTCATTTATATCTTCCATGGCCTAAGTGCATGGCTACCTCACTATTATAAGATGCAATCAGGCCATTTAACAGCTTAACATGATAAATGTTTTTGGAAGGATGTATTCAAAGCAACAATACACCCTTTAGTGACAATGAAAAGGAAATGAAAACAGCAGGTGAACACAAAATGTAAAGTCTACTTGACATGAAAGAGAGAACAAAGGAATTCAAAGATCAAGATTAGTGAGAATCAAGACCTACCAGTGCTATTCTGCCACTTGTTCACCTGCACAATTATCTTTACTTTCCGATGCTATAGCTAAATACTCGGCCCTGGAGGAAAAGGAAAAGGGCAGAGAGGAGAGAAAAGGTGAATCAGACCAAGATATCAGTTCAGTGAGGAAAAAGGAAAATGTTATTTTGACAAGAGCAGATTGTGTCAGCACTTCCCAAACAGTCGTGGGAGGGAAAAACAAGAGCGAAGGTGGGAAACCAGGACATTTGGACGACCCAGCAGGATCTGGAAACAGAGGCCGGCTGCCGGAGAGGCGCCGGCTGCTTGGTGTTTTACTCACGCGCTCTCTCTCAGAGCTTCTTCTCCGGCCGCTGAAATCTTCCTGTAGCAGTAGATCATCTCAACAACCAGCCATAACTGCAGCCCGATGATGGAAACATACATCATGACCTCTGACAAGATGGACGCCATCCCCCTGGTGACTGAGACAGAGAGGCAGAGAAGCTGAGATGAATGTTGTTTGTGTTCACGGAAAAAAGAGGCTGGATTGAATCTGATGGACGCCCAGCACCTATATGTTCTAAACTTGAATTATTCATGACCTCCTGTCCTGAATTACAGAGTCGGAATGCCCTGAATCCTGCTGCAGATACACTGAACCTGTCTGACGTCCGACAGGGTTCAGTGTTCTGCTGGAAGTGTTAAAGGTTACTATCAAACAATCAATGGAACATTCAGGGAACCTTCTGAGAATGTTTGCAGAGGATTTAGGGAGCATTCAATTCAATTCAATTTTATTTATATAGCGCATATTTACAATATATGTCATCTCATAGCGCTTAACATAGGAAGGAGCATTAACTGCACTTCCTTTGGCGCTTGTTGAACATTTGCGTAACGTTCTTGAAGTTTAACGTATGTTTGCAGAATGTTTCCCTGAACCTACAGTCTTGAGGTTTCTGGGACGTTTGTAAAACCTCTCGCCTACAGGGTTAAGGTTCACAGGAAGGTTGTGGAAGACTTTCAGTGTTGGGGTTTGCCGGACATTTGTGAAATGTTTCCTGAACCTACAATGTTGAGGGTTTATGCGCAGAATGTTTTAAGGACCTGCAGTCTTGACGTTAGCATAACGTTTGTGGAACCTTTCTTGAACCTACAATCTTGAGGTTTCTGGGCAGTTTGCTGAACCTTTACTGGACCTACACTCCTTAGGTTAGCACAAAGTTTCAGTAACGTTTTCCAGATCTACAGTCTTGGGGTACAAGAAATGTTTGCTGAACGTTTCGTGGAACTATAGTCTTGGGGTTTGCAGAACCTTTCCTGGACCTACAATCTTCAGGTTTGTGGGACATTTGCGGAACATTTAGTGGACCTACAGTCTTGAGGTTCGCAGGACATTTATTGGACTAGAGTCTTGAGGTTTTTGTGTTGTTTGTGGAACTTTTTTTTACAACCTACAATCTTGAGGTTCAAGGAAAATTTGCAGACTTACAATCCTGAGGTTTGCTGGACCTTTGGAGAACCTTTCCTAGAGCAATAGTCCTAAGGTTATGGGACACTTGTGGAACTGTCCAAGACCTACAGTCTTGGGGTTTGCTGGACATTTGCGGACATTTCCCGGTCCCAGACTCTTGAAGTTTGCAGGGAATTTACGGAAATAGTCTGGAGGTTCACAGGACATTTGTGGAACATTTCCTAGACTTACATTCTGGAAGTGGGCTGCACAGTGGCTCGGTTGTTAGCACCATTGCCTCACAGCTACCACAGTTGGTGTGTGGAGTCTGCATGTTCTCAGTGTGGATTTTCACCGGGTACTCCGGCTTCCTCCCAGTCCAGAAACATGTTGAGGTTAACTGATTATTCTAAACTGCCCATAGGTGTGAATGAGAGTTTGCTTGGTTGTTTGTCTCTACGTGTAGTCCTGTGATAGACTGGTAACTTGTCCAGGGTGTCTCCTGCCTTCACCCGAGTCGGCTGGTATAGGCCCGTGACCCTACAGAGGATTAAGCAGCGTATAGATAATGGATGGATGGATGGATGGATGGACAGTCTGGAAGTTCTGGGGATGTTTGCCGAACTGACCAGAAGAAGAACTGTATAAATAAGACTACTGTACTTGACTGAGCACCACTGTACTATACAGATTACAAACACTGCAATACTGTTCCTGAGAGTTTTGGGTGTTTATGATCTGTGAAAAGAAACTGAATAAGCAAACAACACTGCAACTATATAAATACACTCGGGCCAGTTTTATCTCATGTAAGCGATGGTGTTTGACAAACAGACAGACAACACAAGAGCTAAAGGAAAAACCCCAGCATGCATTATTAAATGTTTTCTGATATGGGGCTCTAATGTATCTTTAAACCCGCCTTGTTGTCTTCTACTGCAGTTAGAAATCAAATATGAAAACAACTGGCTGCAATACACTGTGGTCACTGTTTCCTTCTTATGTTTTGTTTTTATTTCACAAGTGACATGCACCAACAACTAACACATATTGTAGTTAGAAAAAGTTTTCATTATGAGCCTGAGCCTAAATTTAAAAGCTAAAAGTGAAACGCTAATCCTGCAGTTTTCTTCCCAGATAACAAAATAGCAGCTATTTTTTTTTCGGATTTCTTGCAAATTAAACCCACAGCGCAGAACTTAATTTTTATCTGAAGCATCCAAAAGCTTCCTTGGATCTTCCCTTGTGCTGTGTTGTGTGAACTCATTTGGGCTTGAATATAAAATTAAGTAAGTAGTCATGTCTCAAAAATTCAGTGAGTTTTTTGGGTGAACTGCAGGTAGTGTAACGGGTAACGTGTGGGGAAATGTTGTACATGATTTCATCTTTTTTTTGTAAAATATATATTCATAGAGAGTCAACTGATTTTTCTTTTTTATATAAACATTTTCTATCAGTCTGTGTCATACTGCACAGACTCCTGAGTTCTCTCAAGAGTCTCAGTCTTCAGTCATTTCCAGTTGTTCTCATTAGATACCTACTGACCGGATGCCCAGAGCTGGTAAATAAAGTCTTGTGGTTTGCGAGTGCTTTGGGGAAATCAGACTGATTGCCCGACCAACATTAACTAGAAGACTGCATATGAACAGTGAAAGCTGCTGTTTGTAATCCATATTTGCCCCTGTGCCAGAACCGGCAGTAATCTTTGTTCTTGCATAAACCAGCAGCAGGACTTTTACCCAGAACCAGAGTTCAAGTCCTTTTAAAGAATGAGAAACCATCAGTCTCAGAATTAAGTTTTGTTTTATGTCATAGTTTACTTTCAGTTTTGACAAGCTTTCTTAGACACAAAAACAATGTGGTTAGGATTATGAAAATATCAGGCTTTTTAAAACACTTTTACATGGCAGAACCTTGGTTGAGGTTCGGCACCAAAATTAGTTGGTTAGAGTTTGAAGCGTCGCCTCCATTTTCTGACAAATTCCATCCAATGAAATATTAATTGGTTGGCTAGCAAGGAACATCAGTGAAGTAGTAAAATACATGGCAAAGGTACGTTGATTAGCAATTGTGATTTGCTATGAACAAACGTAATCCCCAAAAAAAATACGTTACCCTAAAGGAACATGATTTTTCTTGTGTAGTAATGTTTGCATCATGGCATTTTCTACAATTTCATTTAGCAGACACTTTTATCCAAAGCAATGTAGGCAGGGCAACATTAAGGACCTTGCCTAAGGGTCCGCACTGAATACCTGTGCCCTGACCGGGACCTGAACCACCAATCTCCCATACCAAGGTCTGGGGTGTTAGGCCTTGTCCACACGTAGCCGGGTTTTTGTAAAAATGAATATCCTGCCCCCTCCGTCTAGGAAAAAACTTACGTACACACGACCTCGTTTTTGGAAAAAAAATTCATCCACACCTAACCGCAGAAGTGCGTTTTTTTTCCCCGTTATTTCACAGTTTATTTATCACAACGGCAAGACAGTAGACAGAACATGAGTGATTTTATAGTTTCCTTTAAGCGGTGTACAGATAATGGATGAATGGATGGATATTTGGTGTATTATTGTGACATGCTACTACATATGGTTCAGGTTGGAACAGCTGCGGCCGACCGAGCTGCAGGTTCTGTGGCCAGAGCCGGTTACCTTGGCAACGCGTCACAACGAAATAGTCCACTCAGCCGCTTCTTGAGAAAACCTACGATTTTAACGGTAAAAACAACATTAACACCTCGTCGGGCGTTATCCCTTACTTAACGTCGTCCTTCGCCTGTGTTCTTGAATGTGGAGCAGAATCTGGTAAAAACAAGCAAGAAAAAAGCACCAGGCCAAGAAACAGCAACACAGGTCGCATATGTGACATAAGAACATATTTTGTCGCAGGCTGTGACGTTTCGAAACGCAAAACCCCGGTTATTGACGTCCACACGCAAACGCATAAACGGAGAATTCGCAAATCTTCACTTTGGTCGGAGTTTTTAAAAAGCTTCGTTTTTGATGCTGTGAATCTGCGTTTTCGTGTGGATGACGGGCCAAAACGTAGAAACATATCTTCGTTTTGTGAGATACCCGGCTACGTGTGGACAAGGCCTTAATTAACTGCAGTCTGAACAGCGGACCGTCTCTGTGCTTCATGTTATTAACCCTGTCCGTGTCTCAGGTCCAGGAGCTCCACGAGGAGGAGGCCCAGTGGGTGAACTACGACGAGGACGAGCTGTTTGTGAAGATGCAGCTGGCCGACAGCATCTTCGACGCTTTGCTGAAGGACACCGCAAACGTGCTCACGCTAATCACAGACAAGAGGGCCAAGAGAGACGGCCTCTCCTGACGAACTCCCTGCTTCGATGTTAAACTACAACTTCTAGCTCAAGTCTCAGTTTTACTCCTGATCCCCCCCCCCC
>OMNN01103105.1:0-14784 GCA_900302755.1 Chromis chromis
TACTTAATTCTTACTACGTGAACGAAAAACTTTTTTTTTAATCTGAAAACTACTTAAGAAAACTGAACTGGAGCAACTTACATTTTTAAATGTTTGCCAACTTAAAGACTGGAGTTCATAATTATGGTAATCAAGTATGTAGCACACAAACATTTATTCTATATAACATTAAAATACTAGTTGCAACAACTTTATTTTTATGAATAATGAACTTACAGACTTGTATTTATGCTTCCAATCAAGCCACTTCCCTGAATTCAGTGTATTTTGTTGGTTGAACAATCATTAGAAGTTGTCAAAAAGATTGATGCAATTTTTTTGTTGGGCACAAATATTCTATTGGTTGACCCTGAAAAGCTCCTGCGCAGGTGTCAACAGCTACTGGTTCAAGTACAACAAGCACTCATCAAGGAGCTCTCAAGTCTCCTCTAAACGTCATTATCAGCAATGTAAGGTTCACCATATAGGCCAACAAAACAAACCTGTAGGACTGGAGTTACATCCATGAACTATGTGTTCTTTTGTTGCACTCCGAGTCCGACACTGCAATGCAATGGGAACAGAAAAGCTGAAAGAGCCAGTTAGGGGCTGCTTCTGTACATGTACAAACCATTTCACACACTCCCTGAGTTTCTGCAGTGAAAAGCAGCCTTAAATCTTTTGATTACAGATTTATGTTTTTGCACTTGAACAGAATTTTCAAAAATCAGTTATTGAAGCTGAAGTCAGGACAGGCCTAACTTGGCATAATGACTGTAAACAAATGGGCCATATTTATTTATTAATGTCTATGTGCTGAATGCAGTGTGAGAGTTAGTGGTTGGTGGTGGTCGGAGGGGCAGATTGGCAGCCTCACTTCCATCAGTCTACCCCAGGGCAGCTGGGGCTACATACGTAGCATACCACCATCGAGTATGGAGTGAATGAATAATGCAATGTAAAGAGGCTTTGAGTGTCTAGAAAAGCGCAATAGAAAACCAAAGGAATATTATTAGTTTGTAGTTTGTAAATGGCGGCGCCCATGTCGGCTGCGGCTGCTTTGGCTCACGGTAGCTTCGCCAATCTAGGACTAAACACAGCATCAAGACCAGCGGAATCCGTAATAACAGCACAGCAGAATATCGCTATACACCTCTATGACCGTCAGTCCGTGTTATACGAAATTTCGTTAACATGTGCACCGACAGTGTGTCTGTAAATGACAATAAAGCAAGTCTAAGTCTTATTATTATTATTACTGATGAAGAGAAACATTCTGTAAACAAGAAATCAGTGGCTGACATGATGCAGGTTTTCCACTGAGTAAGTGACCGTATCACCAAACATATTAAACACACAGTAGCTCCACTGCTTTTATGTTCTTCTTTCTTTCTTTAAAGCCTCTGCTACTTTTGCTGGAAACACAAAAAAACAGACAAGGATTTAACCCAGCAAACTGAAATACAGAATATTCCTTAAATTTGGCTAATCAGACTGTTTTTCCAAATATAACATCAGACATACGCCGTGTACAAATGATCAAACTGCACTGGGCCGCCACCAGGAAACAAGTTTTCTCCAAACATTAGCGCAGATTCAGAGTTTCATACGTCAAACAGGCCTCTGTTCGTAGATGGACTTAAAAAACTACTTAGCGTTGAACACAGAGACACACACATGGACTCCTGGTTCTCAGTCAACACTCTCAGCACTGTGTGTTTAACTGCAGCTCCTGGACTCCACCGGAGGCGCTTCATCAATGTCAGCGGCGGTTTGAAAACGTCCTCTGTCAGGCCACACTCAGGCTGCGAAGAAAGAGCCTCAGACCTGAAGAGCTGCTGAAAGAGGCTCTTGGTGCATCAATGGACCACTGACTGAGAAGGAGAGAAGTAAAGATGGAGGGAGGAGGGAGAGAACTGTCTGTAAACAGAGAGAAACTTTGATAGCAGCAAAAACTGAAACACTGTGCCTTATCTTCTGCTGCATGAATGCACACCTCAGTGAGTTTCTCTCAGTTTAGTGAAGCATATTTTGATTTGTAATGTCCAGGTCAAAAAAGCATAAATGACCTCGATTTGACCATGTCTGTGAAGGAAAGTAAACAAGTTTAATATCCTCAAAATGATTACAAATCATTTGCATAGGAGTCCGTTTGGGGTTTAATGATGGCATTTTTCAATGTTTTCTAATTTATTTATTTTTATATATAAAAGCAATCACAAAGTTCCACTTCAATTGACTACTAATGCATTGTTATACATTCAGCTTTTTTTTTTTTTTTAAAGATTTATTTTTGGCTTTTTGCCTTTATTCGATAGGACAGTGGATAGAGTCGGAAACAGGAGAGAGTGGGGAAGGACATGCGGTAAATGCCCGAGGTCGGACTCGAACCCAGCAGCTTTTTGCTGTTGTAATGTAACAATACATGAACACCAGTCAGCAAAAGGATGTTCTGCTCTTTGGACTTTTCATATTTTAAAAGATAATTCTGGTTTATTTTAACCTGCCATATTTACCATTAATGTGGCTCCATGGTAGGCCATGCTAACTTTACATCGCTAACTGTCGCTAATATGGCTTGAAAAATGACCATGGCAGCTAATTTCTCCGTTTACTTTTGGTGAGACTCAAACAAAAGTTTGCATCCTTCCCATCAGTCATTTTAAAGTTAATAGTCTCAAATAAAAGCCCATTCTCCAGCACAGTCACAGTGCTATGGAGAATAATATTTCTCTTTTTTTTTTTGGATGAAAATCACTACTTGATAATGATGATTTATACCTTGTAATGCTTTCTAAACATTAAAGACCCCATCCGATGCCTGTCTTGGTCCAACACAAGACAAACAACCACTGTCCAGAATTGTGTGCAATTTGCTGACAAAAGTTCTAATTTCTGGTGATTCTTGACATCTTTTTTCCTGGCACCGTCTAGTCAAAATCTCTTTTGACTAACACTTTGGACCTTTCTAACAAAGGACTGCACTGGAGATTTAGATTTCATCTTGTTTCTTGTATAAGAAATTGGTTTATCACCAAAGAGCATATGTTTGGTTGCTTTGAGTTAGTTAAGTCCGCTAAACACGCTATAACTGAGTTGGTCATTATGATATACACCGATCAGACATAACATTATAAGCACCTGCCTAATATTGTGTTGGTCCCCTTTATGTGGTCAGAATTGCTCTGAACCATTGGACATGGACAAGAGGACCTCTCAGGGTGTCCTATGGGGTCTGGCACCAGGACGTTGGCAGTGGATCCTTTGGGTACTCTGGCTTGTGCAGTGGGGCCTCTGTCAATCGAACTTGTTCCACTGCATCCTGTTGATGCTTGATCAGAATGGGGTCTAGGAAGTTTGGAGGTCAAATCAACATCTTGGGCCATTGTCATGTTCCTCAACATGTTCCTGATTGGTTGATGTTGTTGCCATGTGGTGGGTGCATTTTCCTGCAGGGGTAGGCCAGTGACATTTGGGATTTCCATTTGCATGAGGGAGTGTGTTTGTGGTGTTCTGCTGGAAAACCTTGGATTCTAACATCTGTGTTGAGACTTACACACCCAAATAAACATTGTCCCAGAACATAGTACCAATATGATCCATGTTATTCATTTCACCTGTCAGTGGTCATAATGTTGTGGCTGATCAGTGTATGTGACCATATTAGGAGCCTCACATATGACATAAGATATATATTTCACATTAGAAATAGTGTTAGTTTGTTTAGGTTAGAGCATTCTACACAAACTAACATATGAAAATCTAATGTTTTTAATATGTCCATATGGTATTTTTTTATATGCTAGAAGCCATTTCATGGGAGAAATAAGGGAATCGACATCACGTCTGTCATCTGTACAGTGCAGTTACAGGGTGGAAATGCTCAGTCTTAAAATCATGATTTCAGACTTTCAGGGTTTCATATGTAACAAACCTAAGTAACCAATCCTATCAACTTGCAGGGTGAGACTTTCTGTCACATTCTTGCTCAGAAATGGTTTGAGTTTGTGGTATTTTAGAGTTGTTTTTTTTAAAGAAACGTAGGTGAGCTGGTGTGCTCAAGCTTTAGCAAGTTTGGAGGGGTGGGTGGAGAGAGAGGTGGGGACATAATATATGAAGTAGTAAGTACCTCAAAAGGTGTAATGAAGTACAATCAGTACTTGACTAATTGTACTTTGTTACATTCCACCATCGGTTAAGCGCAAGTGACTGAAAGTTATACTGCAGTAGTACTTATGTTCCTCAAGAATATAAGACCGTTGGATTACTGCAAGTTGTGTTTTTCTAAAGAAAGGAGGACCAGCAGTAAAGTAAGCAAAGTTTGATACAAAGAAAAGAAAGACTCATCTGGGATGGGAACTGGCCAATGCGGTCTTCCAGAAACAGTTAAATTAAGCATTAGGATAAGGGTTAGTTTGTGTATTATAACTCCATGCTTTAATGTCCCCCTCCACCCACCGCTCCCCCGTCCTCCAACCACATGCGCTCAGATCTCGGTGTGCTGCAGCTGCGTCAGTCCGGGCCTGCATGGCGTCCTGCATGCTGCTGGTTCAAACCACAAAATACACACTGTTCAATAGCTGCCCTTTAATCGAAGGACCAACAGACAAACACACCCACAGCACTCGTGGGCCTTTAATGATGAAAATAGCCTCCGAACACTGAGGAGAGAAGAGGCTGGTGGTGGGAGACGAGCTCTGAAGTTGTGTTTTCACGCTCTACTTTGGTCGCACAGTCCAACCAAGGAAAACATTTGCCTTTCTTTACATTTATGGGTTTGATCTCGGCATTAATGAACAAACCAATGAGCCGCCTGGAGGTGTCACAGCTGTAAGAAAACAAACAACTGTTAGTACAAGCTTGTTTCAATATACAATCAAGAAACGTAAGATAGTTTTAAGTCTGGTACTACTGTTTCAAGAATGTTATGAAGATTTCTGGAGGAAACCTGTGCAACAATGTACATTCTTGCAATGGTTGAACACTTTTCCCTTGATGTCCAGGTGGATAAACTAAAAAGCTGTGCAGTGAAAAAGGAGACCGCAATCTTATAAACATGGATGTAAACAGTGTTGGTTGGAAACCTTTTAGGAAAATTGGTTTTGTAAGTGTTTTTATTCAGCAAGGAAATATATGCAAACATTTTAGGCCTCAAGGATCCACACAATGCATTTTGATGAGCAACACTAAATGTAAAAATCTGCAACCCTCTGAGCCCCAAGAAGTTACTGGGCATTCTTTTTCTGTCACATTTTTACTCACTGTAGAGTCATTTTTCACTGCAGTATAAAGTCCTGCACCTCTATGGAAATAAACCATGAATAGAAGTAGAGAACTCAAATGTCTTCTGAGCAGTACGACACACTGACGGTGCCATATATCATAAAGAAAAAAGTGATAAGTTTGATTATTTTTCCAAATTTTAAATAAAAAGCTCAAGGAACGTATGAAATATTTTTCCAAGTTCCCCCAGGTGACTTTACATACTATAGTTTGTCCTGTCCTGTCCTCTCTAAAGGCATGAAAAGGCCAAAAATATATCTAAATTTATTTTTTTTTTAAATTTTAGATATATTTTTGGCCTTTTCATGCCTTTAGAGAGGACAGGACAGGACAGTGGATAGAGTTAGAAACGGGAGAGAGTGGGGAAGGACATGCGGTAAATGGCCAAGGTCGGACTCGAGCCCGGCACAGCCGCTACTCCTCTGCACGTGGGTCATGTGACAACTGCTAGGCTATCGGGGCGCCCACTTCATACATTTTTAATATGTTTGTTTTGTACCCGTCTCTCCTCTGCTTTTTGTAAAAACATCCTGCAGTTAAAAAAAAAATTAATTTTTTATTTTTTTTTTACTTGATTTATCTTATCTGAATGTTGGATGCAGCCAAGTTACTGATTTCCGAGTTGTGCAGAAAGTAGCGCAGAATTTTTAGTTTTTTACAGAACCTGGTTAGAGCAAATTAAGTTATGAGAAATTTTAAAAAGAGACATGTAGAATTAAATACTTTTGATGAACTATCATGATTTTAAGCTTGTGTTGGATACATTTTTCGGAGAGAATCACTCATTACACAAGTTCAAGGACTATTGTAAAGCTGAATAGCCAATGATTTTTGGTTTCCATCTGTTAAAAATGGTGGAATTTGAGATATAAAAAAAACATGCCTTTCAAATCCACCAGTGGGTTTTGGGGTTTAGAGGGTGAAAAATGTTAGAGAACCGTTTCAATATAAACAAGAATTAACACTATGACTGATATAATTTTAGCATTTCTAACAAATACAAAAAAACTTAAATATTTGGTTTCTGTTTTAATTGAAAAAGCTTTTATTGGCATGTTATACAGTTGTACAGACCTGGAAAGATGCAGAAAAGGGTTAAATAAGTTTGCATCAAGTTCAAGGTTTTAACATTAACATCACGAGTGTAAAAATCTCCTTTGAAATTGATAAGGATCACTTCACATCGAGAGATGATGTTGAGCTTCACTCCTCCAGGTGAAGGAGGATCTCTGTATTGACTGAGTTTGCTTTAAGAGGAAACTGGGACAGTCAGAGGTTGTCAGGGGTCGTTAAGGACAGACTGGAGTACAGTCGAGCCTCTATGGAGCTGACACGTTCGCAAACATTACAGGAAGATTTGTAGGTCCGACCTGAAAGCCCTGCCGTCTGTGTGGCTTTCACAGCAAGGTAAGTAGCCGTCTTTCAACCTCTCGCAGCTTAATGAATCTATCCATCCATCCATCTATCGGTCTACCTATAAAATAGCTGAGTGTTAAGAGAGGAGAGATGCAAAAAGGAGTGATTTAAAATAAAAGGGGCTTCAGAGGAGGGAGGGATGAGGGGGGAAGACGTCTGGGTCTAATTTATGGCGCTAATAAATCCCCACTCTTTACCCTCTAACCCCTGAACCAGCCAGGCAGCTCCCTAAAATCTTAATCGCTCCCCTGCCGGCCCGCTCCATATCCTCACGGGGCGACAGAGAAAGGAAAGAGAGCGAACAGTGGCCATATTATTCTGCTGTAAAACCGAATGGCGTCCTTGTAATCACCTGACTGCCCCCGTCAGCCAGACAGCCAGTGAAGCAGCCGGCCAGTGAGACAGTCGGTTATTCAGGGACTCGTACGGGCCTAGTTCTAGACGTCCTTCTAGCTTACACACAGAAACACACAGATTTATCTGCAATACAGTCTTACTGGGAGGCTTTTTTCCACTTTAAAACATTGTGAATAAGTTTGTCTTTCATTGAGAAGCAGACATGGAGTCTGTCTTTAAGATTTGCTCTTAAATTCACAAAACGTACCGCCAGATTGGGCTGTTTCTTTGCACAGTTTTTCAATTTTTATTTGATTGGAGAGGTCAAAATGGTTTGGGGAAGGCAGCTTTTTGGACCATTTTGGCAGTTTTTCAGACCCTTATCTTCTATCACTGAGCTTGACAAGTTTTAAGTTCAATAGACTCTGCACACAGTGACTTTAGTCTTGTCCAGAGCAGTTGCTTAATTATACTAAGACAAGATTCACAACATACGTCTTAAAAATCCTTCCTTGTCATATGAATACGAGTATTAAGGAAACCTGACTACATATTTGAAGTGAAATAGCCCTTTTCCACTGCAGGAACCTTTGCACAGGTTCTAACCCCAAGAATCACTCCTGTGGATCTACTTTCTCTAGGGTAGGTTCCCTAAAGGAACTGCAGTGGCCTTGATGCAGATTGGTTAAAGTCAGATAAGCCAATGCTGATTGTGGTGTTACAGAGGAGAAGATTGGTTGAGCACCATTTTTTTCTGCCCACTCAATGTAGTGCCAATCAGCAATTTCAAAGCCATACAGGCAAACATAAACCTTCACTGTTCTATTTTTTTTTTTTTTTTTACTTGTGTATAGAAGTGGAGGTACGTCCATTAGCTACTATTTGTTGTTTTGTCACACCCAAAGTTAACATTGCTGTTAAAAGTCATGGATAAGCCAAAAAGACTGAAAGCACAGATTACAGACCCATTCTTGAAAATATTTGTACCACCTTGCGTCTTCCCCGAGTTCTTACAGTGGAAAGTTGCCCATTCATGCCTAATGGACTATAGCTGTGCCACCAGAAGTGTCATCACTGAAGGCTCCAGTCAAACAAAACAAGGACAGTGCAAGTAAAAAAAACCTAAGACAGAGCTTCATTAACCCCAGAATCTGTTCAAAAGGTGTATATATGGAACAACATGATCTTGTGAAAGCTGTATAGGAATGGTACATCTGGTGACATAATACTAACTAATTACAAACAGGGTTGCATCACACTTCAAGTAGCAGATGTGTTTAAAGCAAGAGGATTAACTGTTGACATGATGAAGAGCAGTTAAGTTGGTTCAAGCTTTACTTTTCCTTAGTGCAGTGCAGCATTATTCAGCAACGTCACGTGCTGGTCGATCAAACACAGGTACAATAAATTGCTACGTCATACTACTATGGAGGAGATTCACGCTACTTAACCTGATGCAAATTCAGTCTTTGTGAGCACTTTGTATCAGTAGTTTTATACTGTATTTAGTTTAGAGCTCAGTTATGCCAGCTTTTCATTTATGTTTGTTCATCTGAAGTTACTTCTAAAGAGCCCATACTATGATCATTTACAGGTTTGTTTTGGGGGTCTACTAGAATGTGTTAATTTTTGGGTTTTTTTTTCTTATGCTGTACATTGCGGCAGCATCTTTTCTGTCTGAAAAGCTCCGTTTTAGCCTGTGTTTCTTTAAGGCCTCCTTCCCAAAAACCCTTTTGCTCTGACAAAAGCGAGGCAATGCTGATTAGGTAATGTAACTCCAGATCTATAAGTGTAGGATTGTATCACTAACGGGAACAGTTCCAATAAGGAACTAATGCTGGAAGCTGCTCATTTGTTGGAGGGCCTAATTTAAAAAAAGCTAAACACACTAAAGGAAAAGGGGAAAACCCAACAAGCATGAAATGGGCTCTTAAATAATCAAAATAAAAGAGTAGTCTTTTGACATGAGGGGATATGTTTTGACTTAACTTTCCAAAGTTGCACAATCAGTATGACAGAAGAACAAGGACATAGATCTCAATTGTTTTGAACTTCAAACTGGACCTGCATCCTACAGTACTGAGTTTTTTTTAGGTTGTCCTGCTCTGTTGTTGACAGTGTGAAAGCTCCCGAATGATTGACTGTTAGAATCCCTTCTTGGTTGGTTTTTCCTCTGACTGACCATCCGGCGTCCTGAATCCTGCTCGTCTGCTTCGCTGTCAGTTTGGCTCACTGGACTCACTGACTGGCTTGTTTCCTGGCTGGCAGAGTGGTCGTGTCAGAGTAGATTTATGTCGCCTGCCCACGGTGATAACTCATTTCAGACACACTGAGCTCCCCATTGGGGAGCAATAAAACCACTCACTGTGTTAACCCGTTTTCCCCTGAATCCAGTCAAAACACTCAGTCCACTGTAAGGGCACACTGGGGTTTACATTCTCATGATGCTTTTAAGTGAAATTCCTGACTACTGACAATGCAGCAGGTACAGATGTCAACATTTTTTATTATTCCTAATTCTGAAATGTTGACCCCTTATCTAAAACCAAAGAAGTCACTTTTTAGTCCTCACTTTCAAAATCTAAGATTGGACACAGAACTTCAAATGTAACATCACTGTCAATATCCCTTGACGTCATTGTTTTTGCAAACCTAGGGCCTCTAATGAAAACATGCAAGAGATCTTCAGACTGGGAGAGGACTACAGAACTTTCTAAATCTTTGAGTGACAATATTTTTATGTGCATGGATGCTGGTACCAGTTCCAATCTGCATGAAAGTAGCACTCTCAAATTGCTTTTGTAACTTGTATTTATAAGCTACTGATTTGTTTTCCCCAATTACATTGTTTCAGGATAACATCCCTGCTTGGGTTATATTAACAGGCCATATTTTTCTACTGCACACAAGTTTTTAGGAGGTGGTTGTGGTGGATGTTGGACTGAACAGTCATTTTCAGTATTGATTAATCAGCTTTTATTTTCTTCCAATAATCATTTAGTCTATGAAACACCAGAAAAGCAAGAAAAATCTATTGCAGTTTCCCCAGAGTCTTCAAATGCCTGAATATGCCCGCCAGGCAGGTCAAAACTAATGCAGCCTCAAACTACTTCAAAATGTGTAACAGCTACGTGGGTCCACAGCTCAAAATGTTTTCACAATATAGGCCGTCACATTTGAGATGCTTTTTTTTTTTGGCCTATTTTGTATTGACCTACAATCACATCACATGACTTGCAAGTTGTGCATGCAGGAGAGGTATCTTACAATCTTTTGTGAAAATTCTATGTTTTGCACTTTTGTGGATCAGCATAGCTTCTTCACATTTTGGTGGGGCGGCAAAAACCCAAAGTTATTATTTTTACAGACATGAAGCACTGAAAGCAGCCAAGTCTCAGAGCAGCTGAAGACCAAGAATTATTTGAATTTCTGCATGCAAAATGACAAAGTCCCAGGATTACGTTAAATTCATTTTCACTATTTTAATTGACACTCGAGACCAGGTCAGGTGCTATATGAGATTAGCTTTTGGAAACAAAAATATTTTGGTTTTCATTAAATGTAAATCAAGTAAATGTGTTGTGTCAATCTATAACACTTCTTTGTATTAAACCAAGATTACAGTCAGTGTTTAGCTAAACTTAGCTAAGGTCTTTGTTGCTACCAAAGCATCATTAAACTTTTTTTTTTTTTTGTGGTAATGTTTAGGCACTTAAACAGGTGATGCAGGAAAAACAAAATGACTGTGCAGACTTCTTGCAGTATTGAAACGTATTTTTTTTATTTGAAACATTTTCCCTGAAAGAAAACATATTTGCCATCACAAACTAGTTGTATGTGTTTAATTTGCAAGGCACAGGTCTGTTGTGTGACCAAAAACTGACCAAAAAAAACAAAAAAAAAAAACAACAACTTGTGAGTGAATTAAACTCAGGTGGTTTGATTTCACCGTTGACAGTCATAGTCCAGGACTCGTTGCTCTAAATGTCTTTAATACAACTGAAATATTAGATGAGCAGCAGGTGGTCAGATGTGCATTTCTGAGCTGCTTCTTCCTGAGACACCAGCTCGAGTCTTCGACTTTCAAGGACAAAAACACAAAGGATGGAGGCATTTAAGAGTGTGGTGTCTAAGAGACACTCAGTCGAGAGGAAACCGCAGCTGTAAAGACAAAAGAGGAACCCAGAGGTCTCATAAATCACTTTTTAAAAATGCAGCACTCACACCCACTTTCAACAACAACGACGACCACTTCCTCCAAGGAGACCACATGTGCCAATAACAGGATTCTTTAAAAAAAAAATGGATGTTGTCCACAGAAGGTGGATGAGGCACTGACACTGGCAGAGTTAGAGATCTGATACCTCCAAGTGTCAGATGTTTGTCAAAACTACTCTGATTACATTCAGTCAATGACAGCCTGAAAAAAGAAGACAGATGCTCATGTTTACAAGAAAAACAGATTCCTTTGTTTGGCTCTTCCTTTTGGCTTTAATTACTTCAGCTTTGAATTTATGGGCAGAGCAACACAAAAACAAACCACTGGTACAATCATATATATTTAACATTACTGCAAAGTCATTTACACACTTAGACTGCAACAAAAATAAGAGCTAGATTGTAATGTCATTGATGGTGATTTAAAATAAATTGCTAAATGTGACAACAATAAAAGACCAAACTAAATCAAAAGCAGGTGCAAACATTTATAAAACCACATCAGTTTGGGTGTATCAAGTCTCATTCAGTAAATTACAGTTTTGTTGTTTGATTTTATTAATTTATGACTCAAAACTATGATCACATGTGGAGCACAAACATAACAAAATGAAGGCACATGGTACGGCTAAAGTACAATACATGTTTCTCTACATTTCATTATTGTTTAATCATATGATACACATCTCCCAAATGATTGTCATAAAGACAGAAACCAGAAGATTTTTTGATATCTTCTGATGACCTTTGAAATTGGGGTCGTTTTTCATGTAACATAATTCTGCACAAATATCACATGATGTCAGACCTCGAAACTCATTGCAACTGGCAAAGTGAGAAAATCCTGCAGATTCTGGACTGGAGCTTCAGGCCTTGTCCACACTTACATGGGTGTTTAAAATATTGCTTTTTCCTCGATGATTTGGCCTTTTGTCCACATAAAACACAGTTTTGGGTGAGACAAACCTTCTGGTAAACTCTTTCCATGGTGAAGATATTGAGAAACTCTGGGTTGTTCCTATATTCATACTTCCATACGTGTGCCAGGAAAAGAGTAACTGTTCAAAACTGTCCACTACACTGGCAGTATGTAATGACTTGAACAAAAGTGTAGTAACATTTTTTAAAAATCGTTACTCCCGCTTTCCAAAACCAGAAACCGGCCAAGCTTGCAGTAAAATACTGCAAAATATGATGACCTAATAGTTACATACAGCATCTAGTACAGACTGCATCTAGTACAGACTGCATCTTATATTTGCCAGTAGTATGTCGTAGGCAGTCTCAAGCCCAGACTTAGTATGTCCCAATACATAGTACATCACATGTAGTATGCCACAAATACGAGGGTGTCCTACTATAGTCTGATTTTGCAGTATGCAAGCTAGCACTTTTCTTGTCATTCTGACCCACAATCCTCTGCACAGACATATGTTGTGGTGTTTCTCTCGAGTGTAACCAAGCTTGAGCTGCAGACAACACACAGACAGATGACAACTCATTTGTCACTACTTACTGCTACAATCAAAGTTTAAGTATGTGACAGAGCTTCCGTCTACAGTGCTAACATGGAGACAAGAAAACAGTCTCTGGCAAGCCAAGACTGTTTTACATGAGGCAATTTTGCTGGTGCAAACTTTGCTAACAGAACTTTTTACACAGAGGTGCAGTTACTCTTCCACCATATTGATAAACAGAGGCATCAAAATCAACCCATACATGTAATTCCTCTCTTCCTCGATGTGTATTGTTGGTAGACTTCTAGAACCGGTAGTAGCTTTGTTCAGGCTTGTGATTGGCCCACATAGCTTTAGGATTAGGAGGATAAAGCCACATGTAGACAGATTTATTTATTTTTTCCATAACAAAAAGGAGGAAAAACTGTTTTTAAAAAATGGAGCAGGCCTCAGTTACTCCTCACATCAAACATTAGACTTAAGAAAAAATGATGACTGTCAAATCACGCGACTTATTTTTACAGCACATTTAAAAACACCAGCTGGCCCAAAGTGCTTTTCATTTGAGATAAAAGACCAACATTACACATTTACCTGATTTCCTGACTGTTGGTGCCAGATGTGCTTGTTTGGATTGGTGCCAGATGTGCTTGTTTGGATACTGCCTGCTCTTGTCTTTTTAATAAAAGGTGAACCGTTTGAACCTTTAGTCAGAGTTCTGGTATTACCTCATGTGTTTTAAAGCCATGCTAGAGCATCCTTCAACACCAGTAAGTGTTACAAATCACGCAACAACATCTCTTCCAAGCAACAATAATGACACAAAGATGGGAGCGTGCCTATGTTCCCACAGCCTTATTTTCCCACATTCCCAAGATATTTTTCAAAATTCGGCCCCATGTTCCCAGTTTTTAGAAATAATCGTTTTTTTAAGATAAAAAAAAGGGGGCTTCGTGTAAATGAGAGGCCAAACCGCATGGAAATATCTGCATTTTCCCTTCGTGTAAACAGGGTCTTAGAAACGTGAGACATGTGGGAACATAGGGCCTAATCTTCAAAATTTTCAGTGAAAGAAGAAATCTTAAAAAAATGTGGGAACATAGGGCTGACCCCGTATTAGAGTTCAGAAAAAGGCACTCTTAGGCTTTAATTTTTTTTAAATGCAACTCTAAAAGCTCTGCTAATCTGCTTTATCACTGTTTGGGTGCAAGTTCATCTGATTTAATTGACCCTATAAAAGTAGCAATACAGCTGTCATCACATTTTGACCCAGTGCCATATTTGTATTTCTGGATTCCAATTTTGCAGCATCTGTGTTCCTACCCGCTTCCAACCATTAAAAAAAGTGCACATAAGATAATCTGCAGGACCATATTGCTCCCAGTCAGACGCTGATTGAGGAAGCAGGTTTCAAGTTGATTTTCATATCAGGAAATTTAATGTACACACACTAATGGTGCAGTAAATTGTGCAAAATCAAAGTGTAAAAGCTCAGTCTGCAGGTACACCCAGCTTAAAACAGCCACTTCCTTTAATAATATGCAAAACTGTCATTTGGAAACAGGCTGTCTGGGCTTTTTACAGAGTCATTACTCAGCTGATGTGAACGATTACCGTCGGCTGCAGCCAAGCAGGCTTGTAATTGTTCATGTATGGAGGCCAAGGATGTGACTGATTGGACGTCATTAAGTCGAATGTGCGTCAACGGACGTGTAGCGAGCGTATTACAGTCCAACTCCCTCTCCTCAACCTACACTTTCTCCTCAGAGGCAGCTAATGGAGCCGAGCGTCCAGGTAGCAATTTAGGCCTCTTAAGTTTTAAATGCTTCCTACTGTAAGACTCAAATACACAAACACAGTATACTAAGGAGGGTTTTAGTCTCTCTAGATTAAATTTTTAAGATTATTGAATAAAAATAAGAAAAAAAAGACCTACAGGTTGAGTACATATTTTTTACTGCAGAGATCTTTTTACTGATGAACATTCGTCAGTTTGGGGAATTTTTTTATGAAAGATTTGGCAACAAGCAGCTTTTCAGTTAACTGAAGAGAACAGATTCTCACATTGCTTCCAATATTTGTTCTGATGCACGTC